>OZ012687.1:2536024-2566647 GCA_963942565.1 Maea johnstoni | reverse complement strand
AAGGTTGTCACTGGCTGAGAATGACAGGACTCGGATTACAGTATTGTGACATGGAGCACCACAGCCAGTGGCTAAATACTAAAGCTACCAGGAGCGCACCCACATCATGCTCATCTGACCAAATCAAACTTTTTGTCGATTTTCTTCCATTCCCTCACACTGATTTGATTAAGTCTTCTTCTGCTAGTCTGGTTTGGCAATGTGCCCTGGTTTTGGTTCAGCGCATGTATGGTACCTTTCTTTCCGGCTGTTTCTGTTTGCCGGAGACCGTTGGCGAGGTAGACGAAAACCCTTGACAATCTGGCCGTTTGTTACAAATAATCCACCGCAAATTGTTGACATGTAAACCCATCGTTAGGGTGGCGGGGAACAAAGACCCGGGCATAGGGGTGCACCCTTCTCCATTGTTATGCTAACTACCATTGGTTTGGCCCATTCAGGGAAGAAAGGGTTCAATCTTCTGTGAAATCCTTCAGGCACACAGGTGTTCCAAACGGCCTTTAAGATTCCACTTGGCAATGAAAGGAGATTTTTCTTAAAGACTGGATGAATGGCATCACTCAACATCGGAAAGGTTTAAACTGTGAGCGTTTATGAAACAGGATTTGAATTGGGAACATGATGAACCAGAAAATCATTCCTCTATCTGCAGTTACTTGTTAGTTTTATAAATAAGCAAGATACCAAATGACATGGAATAACGCTCTGCAAATCAAACAAGTGGTCTAACCATAAGTGCGATGAAGACCTTGCCCCATTCTTCTTTAGAATTGATTTACCTTACTCATCCTTGTGGTTAGGGTACTATAGTATATTTACAGGAAGTTTCAGGATACAAGAAATTGTTTTGCAAAGTGAAATAGATACCAAATCTCCTCTATTCATCGTAAGGTTGTCATGTCGACTTTACAGGACCGATGTGTTATGGCATCAAGGCAATTATTGCATGAAATGTTGATTGACGAATTATTATTTCTAGATAATCTTAAAGATGTCACAATGCTTTAAGAGGTGATGTTTTGCCAAAGCGATATTCTAGGAAATACCATAATGAAAAGTGTGATTACTCTTTAAGATTCTTTCAAGATTCAAGATTCTTTATCTAAAAATCCTCTCTATATACAATTGTATATGTGCACACAGGAAAAACGACTGGATATTTAAACATGTATGGATTCCCTATCGCTTCCATGGTCACCCTTTGTATATATATATATATGTCTGACCCAGACTGCCCAGCTGAAATGGACCCCACAGTGTAGTTCCTTGAATTGGCGATAGATGGCGACATGCTCCTTGCTGTCTCGCAGAAGGTATCAGGCCAAACAGCCCATCGTTAATCGCATGGCAGGTGCTCAGCTCTGAGCACTGGTGCCAGCTCTCAGCCAATAGGATGTAGGTAACGCTGTGAACACATTTATTAGAAAGCCAAACTTTTGAAGTTGCTGGTATCACTAGTCTTAACACATGTGATCTTTATATCAGTTCGATTTTGATTCTGAGCCAACAAAATATCAAATAGTGCGCAGCTTTTTTAAACTGTGATGACCAACAGCCAAACCTTCCTCGTGACTTGACGACATCTATGTGTTAAACCATTCACAACAAAGCATAGACAGGGGTAGACCCAGGTGCAAATTAGTGGATAAGAAAAATCTCTACTGAAAAATAATTGACTGTGTTTCATTTGAGATCAACAGTCCTCTTTACGTGTATGATTATTTTTTACAGAAATATATTACTCGATTTGAATTGCTGTGTTAAAAGTTTCCAGATCAGGGCCCGATATTATAAAGAAAGGTTAAATTTAGCATGGTAAACCCGGCGAGCAGGTTTGTTCACCCACTGCTTGTGGTTAGCGGCAAAAGGGTTGCACAAAAGAAAGAGTAACAAGTCCACAGGGGAAGAGGTTGTCCGCCTGGCAAGCCCAGTATGTGAGCAAAATAGCCTATTTTTAGCCACATGCATGGCCTCAATCTAGCCTAGCTACTAGGCTTTACTCTATTTTACTTAATTATATATATATATATATATATATATATATATATATATATATATATATATATATATATATATATATATATATATATATATATATATATATATATATATATATATATATATATATATCAATTGTCACACCTACATCACACATGTAGCCTATTGTTAGCCATGTAATTAATCTCCACAAGACCCTAGGGGGGCACTCAGATAGAGTGGGGGGCCGCACCCGCGTTACGACATTTCATGGAAGAAGGGGTCTTTTTAAAGACCTCTGCATGTCTGCGATTTTGTAAAAGAAGGGTACTTTTTTGTACTCAGTTACGAAGCAAGGGGGGTGAATTTCCCCTTATAATCCACGAAATATACGTGTACCTGACGCCGAGTGACTCCCGAAATGAATGGGCTTCCTAGTGAGCTGACGCTACTGCTGCCTCTAAACAGGCAGTGGATTATAAAATCTAAAGTTAGAATACGTGTTCCCGTTCATCCAATGCTAGTGTTTTGATAAAAGAAGGGATGTTTATTTACTAGAAAAAGTCAGTATTTAAAAAAAATATGGGTGCTTTTTTAGCCTGAAATCAGTGCTTTAGAGGCATTTTTAAATTTTCATAACGAGCGTATTTACCTCCCTAAATATCAAAATGCCCCCCCCCCCCCCCTAGGCCACAAAGTTATGACATCTACATATGGCCCCTGGTGGTGCAAAAAGGAACTAATAAACCGTGACTTCTCTTTTGACCTGCCCAGCAGATCAGAACTCTGCCTTACTTATGGTAACTTGATAATAATAAAATGCAACGTGGGTCAAACCAGAGGGCTATATTTTCACCCTCCATTAAAAGCCGTAATTCCTTTGAAAATGAATTTGAGAGTTGTGTTGACGATAGATTTTTTTCCTATAACATTCTAAGTGACAAAAATATTTAAGATAATGAATGTTTTCTGCATTAATTTTTCCAAAATTCATCTAGTACCTATCTTATTAATTTTTAATTGGTCTATCAAGCTACGATAATTATATTTATTATACCTCACACGAGGATACTCTCATCCCATTGGATGAGAGCTATGTTTCAAAGCTGTTAGCAACCTGTGCCTCTGCAGGTTCCTTGACAGCGGTCACCATTCGACGTATTAGCAACCGCTGTCAAGGAGACGACGTATTAGCACCCGTTGTCAAGGTGCCGTTTCATGATTCCCTATATTGTTGAGGACGTCATTCTTTCAAGATCCACACGCGTGGCGAAAGAATGAGCAGAATGCAGGCGTCAACAATACTATTATCTTATTGTTGAGAACAACATGCGCGAGTGGGGGGGGGGGGGGGGAGGAGGTGTTGTTCGGTATAATAAAACAAATATGACATCTCTTTGGGGTTTCCAACATGATAGTCTACCCCTCGTGAGCATTGTCACCCGCGGGTGACAATGCTTACTCGGGGAAGACAATCATGTTGGCAACCCCACAGAGATGTCATATTTGTATAATGCATATGTATATATTAGTAGAGCAGCAGAACCCCCAAACTGGCAGTGGCACACAACCATTCATGGTCTAAGTAGTTGATATGTATCTGAAATTAATAAAACTGCATGATGACAAGCTGGCAATTGGTGGCGAGCCGAGAAATTTGACATTCTTTAGGGATACTGTTAAAAATGCCAAATCACCAAAAAAGAGTCAAACATGGGGTGGGGGGTAGGCAAATCAAACATATAATCTAAATTATATATATATATATATATATATATATATATATATATATATATATATATATATATATATATATATACATATATATATATATATATATATATATACATATATACATATATATATATATATATATATATATATATATATATATATATATATATATATATATATATGTATCTATATCTATATCTATCTATATCTATATCTATATCTATATATATATATATATATATATATATATATATATATACATATATATATATATATGTATATATATATATATATATATATATATATATATATATATATATATATATATATATATATATATATATACATATATAATATATATATATATATATATATATATATATATATATATATATATATATAGATATATAGATATATAGATACATACATACATACATACATACATACATACATACATACATACATACATACGGAAACCAAGGTTTTGATTGAAAAGTAAAACATTACCATGATTGAAGTACCATTAAGTGTACGTTATCTCTCATATATGGTGTTCGCAAAGGCTGTTTTATGCTGAGTGAGACGCTAAACTACCCACTAAACCTACCCCTTGGCAGGTTTAGCGAAAGCGGCTGATCTAGCCGCATTTACCCCAGCGTTTAGGCTAACCCACCTCCTTGCAATCTGTCCTCTATACCTAGGGTAACGTTCACCCACTGTTTAGCTTGCACTGCCGTTATGCACCTCAACAGTGGGTTAAATGGAAGTTATTCTGTGGTTTAGCTTAAACCACTGCTAAACCACCTTTATAATATCGGGCCCAGGTGTCTAATCCACGTGTAAATGGGTTAAACATAATCGTGTGGTCTTTAAGAAAGTCAAGTATCTCTCAGGGGCAGGTGATCTGACATCGCCCTGGCACCAAATACATGCCAGTTTTGAGATTGCTTGTCCAAAAAGCTGTAATTGAGAGTTTGGCCATGGCAAGTAGGCTTACATACCAAGAGGGGATTAGTCGGGTTAGTGACGCAATGTTTAAGTATGGACGAGTCTAAGACATTTCACTATGAGTGGCTTTTGTGAGAAGTAGGTAGACATCATGTGGCCCTTATTTCCGGCTTAATACGATGCCACCTAAACAGAATAGTAAGACTTAAAAGTCGGTATGCATGTGTTTGTGTAAGAGAGAGAGAGAGAGAGAGAGAGAGAGAGAGAGAGAGAGAGAGAGAGAGAGAGAGAGATTCATTTTATCTATTAATTCCTTTAATAGATAGAATCTCTATTTTCGGGGAACTCGGCATAATATCTACAAGTTCAAAATTCGTCTCAATGGTATGAATGTCAAATAGATAGAACTATATAGGTAACACTGGGAGGCCTTCCTATACAACTTCTAGATCTGGTCATTTTTTGTACCTATATTGGACCACCAGTGTCTAGAATAAAGTATTGTATTGAATAAGTCTTCAAATTGACATTTTGTTCACACCCTATAGGAATGCATGTTCACAATGTGTTTGCATCTCAGAGATTGGGGGAGGGAGGGGGGTTGAGGGATTCCACAGGCAAGATCGACCACAGAATCTCAGCGCTGCATTCCACTGAGCCCACCTGCAGCTGTTTCTCTACCTGCTGCCCACGACCCTTGAGAACCCCTGGAGAAAGTTAACCTTTCGCACCTCCGGGGGAACCCGTCCCAGAACGCAAACACAGCGCGAATTAACACCTGAGCGCGTTGTGAAAACACCCTTGCAGTTTGCGCAGGGAACTTGAGCCCGGACTCGGCGGTTGTAATTAAGCAAGCAGTGGTTGTTTGCTGTTTGTCAACAATGCTAATTACCTGTGAAGCTCCCTCTGTCCGCCAATTACAGGTGTCAGCTAGCTGCTGCCCACCTGAAAAACAGGTCACGTGGGAGAACAGTAAGGGGTTGTTTGTCGATATTCAAGTGAGGCCGACGAAGACAAATTCACACGTACAAAACGAAATGATGAAAGACAACGACTCGACAATGCCCCAGTGTATTTTTGCATGTGTCGGTTTGTGTATCCATTGGAGGCTAGCCTATATCCTTTTAAAAAGATACAGAGTTCCCCAGTAACCATTTGTTTACACGAACAAATCACAAATAAACATTATAAACAAATGAAAATTGAACAATATTCCCATTATCCACATAATCCTATAATATTATAGGATCATGTGTTTCATTGCCAGATATTTACTTTATCAAATTTGGGATTTGGGTAAATTCCCACTTTATCATTTTGATTGGTGATATTACTAGATTTCGACCATGTGTTTTCAACGTATACATGTTCAAGACATGAACATGATCCTGAAAATAAAATGTGAAAAATAACATACAATTTCCGATGAACTACAGGGCAAGTCTTGATTAGGGGAGGTTCGTGAAACTGGCGCCAGGCGTCGCCACTTTCCGATTGTTCAGTGAGAATAGTTGTCCATTTCTCGTAGTGATACATTTCATCGATTGGCAGGTGACTAATCGTGACTAAACTCAATAGTCGCACCCTTAATTTCCATTTAAAAGGAATACACTTCGACAAACGGACGTGAGGATGTGTCTAAACCCTCTTATTGAATATATCATTGAGAACGATCCATTATAAAATATCATCTATTTTATCTAAAATTAAGAATATTTCTACAGACTAACCACCAGATCCATAGTCGCTGGTCAGTCAAGGTGGGTCCAGCACTACGGACAATAGCTGGCATTTTCTTCATTTACAGCTTGTTGGGGATTGTAACACCCAGTTAACTATATTTTCTGGAAGAAGACCTTTTTAGCTACCTCTCAATGCTATACTTTGATTTATCTTTTCTTAAATGTCAGAGTTTTAGTGAGAAAAATGTAAAATGTTAAGTTTTCAATTAAATCACTTTCAGTCCACAGCAGCGGGTCAGAACGCCAAGGACTTAGGTGCAGACCATAACTGCAGGGAAAAGTAATCGTCCTTCAGAATTCCCTCGGAAATGACTTCTCTACCCACGATGCACTCTACCTACACACATTTTTCCAAAACGCTTTCGCCTGTAAGATTTCTGTGATACGGTCAGGCTGTTTTTGGCTGTATTGGGTCCATATTTTGCCGTGATGATGATAGTGTTATGTTGTACCCTGCTCATCTGCGCTCGCTAATTCCCATTCTGGCGAGCTACTTAGTGCTGTACAATTAATTACCGTGACGGGGCAAGCAGGTTGAGAAAATAAACCCAGTAGAAAATGTTGATATTCTGATTTTAATGGAAGCATTCGTTAACTCAAGTAAACAAGAAGGGCCACTTTGAAGTCGCGCTAGTGCAACATAGTGACTAATAACTAACCAGTCATTGTATTGCATTAACCTTTCGACGATGGTTTAAGTCATACACTCACAAAATCGTACTTTAATCCATCAGTTCTTTAGATCCGTTTTACAAATCCCCGAAAAAATAAAAGAAAAATGACCTGGTAAAATTCTTGTTAAAACACATCAGAGATTCTGATAGGGCATATATCATTTAAGTGTGTCATTTCGCAAATAGAACTGCAAAGGATTTAAGATACCGGTTCGTATGACCTATTAACACTTTGTTTTGTATGTCTTTGCAGTACACCTCTACAGTCAATAAATATACAATACAATAATAATAGAGACCTCACAGAGCCGCCTGAAGAAGAGAGTGGGTAGACTTGAAACATGTAATAATGGCCAAATCTGATCAAAAGCTCACCGATTCTGTGGAAAATATGTGCCGTTCATCATTTCCCAGATAAATAAAATAAAAAACGGATATGAAACAAGCCGATCAACCTGAACAGACTAGCCGCAACGAATAGCCCAACAGTCGTGCTCTGCGCAATGCTGGTTTCTCTCTATTGTAAATTATACCAGGGAGTCTTCATATCTCTGGTGATACGAGAGCCCTGACTGGTCCTTGTTCCCTTGTGACCTCACGCTGATGCCAGATCAGAGACCCCTGACATGCACAACCCTTCACTAAAGCGCATATAGTAATTGGTCTCTCGCTGCATATCCATTATTTCCTTCATCTCAGATATTTTGGAAAGAGCTACCTTTCTGCTTAGATGAATTCCGATCGACATGCGTGCTTTCTAAAAAGATCGCCTTGAACTGGTTTCGTCAGCGGACTATTTGAGATGAACTATATACGTCCATCAATGACTCCAGGTATCACTATGTTTTAAACTAGATAAGGTTATATCCAATAACTATGACGCTTACCGCGCCGATTTTAACATACACTGATCCTCCTCACAAATAGCAGGGAAACGACGACCAATTTAAACACTTTACTAATTTGTACGAACATCAGCTTTGGTTCATTAAAGTGCCAGTAGGTGGCAGTACATAACGGTGACCAGCATCAGGCCAGTGGGTGGCAGGTAAAATATATTTATTTCAGCTGTAGTTCAGTTACTTGACAGATACGACGAAAACCCATGGTTTAAGATGACATGACCCTAATCTGATATCATCCACCAGAAAGGATAACAAACAACAATACCATACTGTGAAGCTAAATACATATGTAGCTAAGGACATTTTAAGCAATTAATACACTTTTAAACTATTAAAGCTATACCACATATTTCGGTCAATCGTACAGTCAACTCTTTTCTGACAATGTTTTGAGGGATATGATATCAACTTGTATTCCTAAGTGCATTCATTCGTAATGAAATGATTAACAACTCATAAAGTCATGACTGAATAATATATCAAACCCAAATAAAAGAAAATGTAATATATGAGGAGCCATCTGGTGGAATTGGTGTGAACTGAAACTAGAGCGACATATTCTTCATTTTCTTTAAATGACAATTACATCATGAATAGAACACCGGGCCAAGAAGTTTCTTAAGGTATTATCTACTCAAACATTTAATCCAATTCCCCGCCACTGCCAACTAACTTCAATATACGAAATATATTGTTGTTTAAACACATCCCTGCACACAAGAAATGGGGCTACTGTTGTTGGCCTTTAATTACTGGATCCAGCCCACCACAGGTTATTCCAGAACGACAAACAGTCATTTGAACTGAGTCGTATCAACCCATATGGTAACAATTCCTATCCTACGTGTATAACGTGTATGTGGAGGGGATGAGGAGGGTGCGATGCTGTCTGATCTGAGAAGGCCTGAACTGACTGCTGCCATTAGTTGTTGTTTTCTCAGGTGCGCATCCAGGAGTGAGCCACAGCTGAGATATACACAGCACACGGCATGGGTATAATGTCAAGACATATGAGCATGTATACTGAGAGAGAGAGAGAGAGAGAGAGAGAGAGAGAGAGAGAGAGAGAGAGAGAGAGAGAGAGAGAGAGAGAGAATTAGCGAGCATCAGTCGTAACCCAGAAACTGAAATTATTATCAAAATGTGAGAGAGGTGAGGATTAATACCTAAGGCATGTGTTGTTCACATTGGCGGGCTTAAAATATCAAATGAGTCGTGTACGAATAAATTAATGTATTCTGTCCAAACCTTGGAGAATTTCTTTTGTTAATATTTAGCCCTGATAAATAAGACATCACCCTTGCATGTGACTGTCTAGATAGAGCATGGACGGGCATACCATCATTCAGTATACTTAGCCACCTGTTTAGCCAATAAGGTTGTATTTTGTTTTGTTCATCCCGTGATATTCGGGCAACAGGGTTAACATCTTCCACCAGCAGGTTAACTCAGTCGCTATATAAATGTGTAGCTTCGTGAGATGTTGTTTATGATAACTTTACAACTGGACTACTACCATTGTGAACTTCTGTAACATAGAAGCGAGTCCTCCTCCGAACCAGATTATTGTCTCGTCGCATGAAGACCTAAACTGATAGAGGCGTCAAAACAAACCAACAGATATTGCATTTAGCCGATACGATTGCAAGACTATTTTGAGGAAAGTTCCATCGAGTGCACGCTGTATCATATGTGTTGCTTTCCCATGTTAGTATTGGACTAATTAAAAGATACACTACTCTCAAATGGGAGGGGGTTGTTTGTACATGTGTTGCAGTTCTAGGCACTCCAACATATGCTTGGCATGTGTCTAAACAGGTGCTGCTGTATTCTTCATGCATGAGGTTAGCCCAGGAAAAAGGTACAGTCGAAAATGTTTTGATTTTTACCTACACTTCCATTCGACAGCTCCCTCGGGATATTAAGTATTACCACATATAACATTGCTATCATATATATATATATATATATATATATATATATATATATATATATATATATATATATATATATATATATATATATATATATATATATATATATATATATATATATATATATATATATATACATATATATATATATATATATATATATATATATATATATATATATATATATATATATATATATATATATATATATATATATATATGTGTGTGTGTGTGTGTGTGTGTGTGTGTGTGTGTGTGTGTGTGTATATGTGTGTGTGTACCTATAACCGAAACATGAATTTCAGGTTCCTGTACTAATAGAACCAGTAACATATTTTCACCATATCAGAGTCAGATATAGGTGCTCATCATTTGCCATTCTAGTTGACTTATACTTAGATGAAGAGATCGACATTCGTGACTTTTATAACTTTGCCCCCATCCTTGTAGTTGCTCATCTAAGCCCTATCTAAGAAAATAAATATAAGAAAATATTGTTTGGTCACTTTTTTTAAATTTAATTTTTAAATTGTTGTTTCAGTCCAGTTACTTTTCTCTTGCGTCTTTCGTCTCCACCAGAGACACATATAAACGCACTCCCTGGTCTCCACAAAGATCCATGGAGCAATCCGAATGTAACTTTTAGTTCTTGCTTGTGCCACCAGGGCCACCAGGGCGATCAAAGAATATCCACGCATGCGCACCCCGCACTTCCCTTTCTTCTCTTCTCTTTCTTACGTTTCACACACGCTTTATCTCTCTCTGAATTCCCTCTGTCCTATCGTCTTTTTCTACCCTTAAATCTTTCCTATTTTGCTTTTGAACGTACTGTTCATGAACCCGCTCCACTATCCCCTCTTTTTCTCTCCCTTGTCTGCGTTTCTACCGATAGAACAGTGAGCAGTAGTGACGAACATTCTGAAGCGAGGTTGCTCAAGTGGTATTGATGCAACTCGATGAGCTCTTCAAAGTTTTCAATCGGAATTGCTCCTGTTCAGTTTCGGTGGAGACCAGTTTGTCCCTTGTGATGATAAAAAGGCGAATATTATTTACTGACCGGGAAGGGACTCAATGTTGGTCCCTTCTCGTGTGTTAGTAAATCGGATTACAACTTCTAACTGAAGGGACTTAACTGGTCACTCGAACCAAACAACCAACCATTTTATTTGTTATATACCTACTCTCTCTCTCTCTCAAACATATACGGGGGAATCTCTATGCAGAGGCCCCCCAGTCCCTGTGAAAAGCTGGCTAGCTGGATGAGGGGTCAGCTAACCACCAGCCCCACAGAAAATATTTTTTAGGATATACTATAATAGTTCATCGTTTGCCTTTGTATCCCTGCTGGTTATAAGCAAAGTGACATTATAAGACCATACTCAGAGTAGTATCAAGAATATGACCAGTTGAAGAACACAACTTAAGACATCAGTTATCCTTTAGTACAGTCCCAAAAGTAAACAATGGAAAGATAGCTTACAACTTTATAAGTTCATGGGAAATGACTACAGTGGATCTGCAGGATTTAGCAAAACTAGGGCTGTGAGAGCTATGTTAATTTTAGTGCTAAGGGCTAGCACTCAGAAATCCTGCCCCAAGGGGTCGGGACATGATCATTTAGCGCACTAAGCTCTGATAGCCAGGGCACGAATGCCGGCACAGTCCTTCACATAATAAGTCGTGAAGAGCTGTAGGAATGCAAGATTTGCTTCAAGATGCCCAGGGGAACAAAGAGTATTTTTTGACTTCAGGAATTTCGGACCATGGGGTCAGAACAAAAGAACTTGCAACCTGTTCGTCATCACGTGAGAACGAATGGTATCAACCGTGTAATCTCGTCTTACTCTTACCGCCTACTGTTGTGGACCTGAATAAAGTATGCATGACACAAAAATTATTTTCAATAATGTCAAGTTTTATTTCTTTTTTTTCTTGAAAAACAAAATATCTGTACAAAAGTTCAGATTTTACAGGCATATACAGAAATTTCCTTTAAACGTGTGTCTGTATTTCATAAAACAATATCCATAAAAGAAGTCTACTTCATTAAATATACATGTACACAAACTGAGAAATAAAGGATGATTTTCATTTTCAGTCATGTTTCCTCTAAATAGCATTCCATGATCTCTCATGCTGCTATTTCTTCACTTCTTTTATCTCATAGCATTAAAGAAAACTAATTTTTCAATAAAACAGAAAATATTTTACATATATTGAAAATCATGCAACCCTTACAAGAGTCTACCCTAGCCTTTTGTCTTCTTGTACACAATTGTGCAAATATGTGGTAATATTTTAAGTAGTTGGGGAAATCCCCCATAGTCTAGCTCTGATTCACCAGCCTGGCTCACAGCTGCACCAGCTTCCACTCTAGCCTGAGTCATGGAAGCTACTACAAGAGTCACTGGGCGTCCAGGGTGCTTCAGTTCCTCCCACAACTACACACTGCCTAGTCATAAACCCGCCTTAAATGCAGGAAATCAGATAATTACTGAAACTGCAAATCCATACCACAAACTGCAAATACATACTACTATAATATTTCAGTCTTTTGCAACCTGGCAAAAAATTATTAACCAGAGAGAAAATCCATATCATTGCCTGTATGTTGATATGGGGCATGGATATAATAGTCTCCATAAATAAATGATGTTCAACAGCTTAATCAAAAAGTCATACTTATGAAAGGTTATGAAATACATAACTTGTATTTCTTCTAGGATTCATTAGTATTTTAACTTAATGAAATCATGTGGCAATTTTGTTTTATAATAAATCCACATGAGCTGGATACAGGGGCCAAGACAATGCACATAACATACACAGGTATAAAAGGTTCTCACTTAGACTTAAAATAGCAAACAAATAATTATGTTACTCATGAAAACATTTAACTTTGGGACATGTTCAACCTGTAGAAATGTTCAAGTTGATAGGTTCCACACACTCGTATATTTATTTGGTTTTTACACCTGGTAGGGCCTTCAGGGTGGACATTTTACCAACCCTACTAGCTGATGTGTGCACTATAACTAATGAGGGAACTCTCCTTCAAAAGTTATGTGAATTTATGATTAAACCTTTTAATGGAAAACTCTAACCAAGACTGCATTAACTTGTACACTTCATTCAAGTCACCACAACTTTGAATGTATTTCCATTAGTGATAACAACTGAAATATGTACATGAACAAGTTCAAGAAACTAGAAAAATAAATGAACTAATAATCATCTCAATAATTCTATTCTGACAGAGCCAAACAATATAACAAGCAGCTGCATCAACAATGGCTTAATACCAGACAAGATGACATGAGATACTGTTACAGGGTCCCAAGAATAAATTTAACTCCGAAAGGCCAGGCTACTGCATCTGCAGATAGGGACCAGTCAGGCTAGTATAATGTGAACTTGGGTAGCCTTACCAGATTGACAAGTAGAGATGAAGGTCAGAAATGACCCTACTATACTCTTTGAAATATCTGTAATTATAACAAAATCTTATTGGCATAAAGCAATAAGTAGATTCTTCAATTTAGTGACAAGAACATGATGTGGGGCTAGTAGAAGAATAGAGCAGGGCATGTAACTGCCAAGTCCACTAGCCCTTACTAGTACCCCTATTGTTTATCATCAAAACCTGATAACATGCAATGCAAAAGAGTGAGAGATATTATCATGTGACATATCTACAATTGCAAATGTTTATAGCTTGAATACAAAGACTAAGTCTCCCCTGGTCATTCTGCAGGACAAATCCAAAACACCAGGTCTTTCCTCAAGGTAGGTAGTACAAGTATATACAACGTAACGACAAATAAAACAAATTATTTCCAATCGCTTAGATTTTGAGTAGGGCACCAAAGTGGCCAGTCATGTTCATTTTCAGATGTCAAAAATCAACAAGTCATCACAAAATCTTCAGAAAACATTCTCAGCCCCACTCTTTTAGATATTACCTTCCAGAAATTATACTGAGCATATTTCCAGCTCTGTCAACAAATCATCTTTTTTATTGACCAGGGTTTTTTCTGTGGAGACTAGAAGAATGATGAAAAGTAAGAAACATTTTATTGGTAACTAATATAACAAATTTACAAAAAAAATATATAGGAATTTTTTAAAATTAAATCACCCTCATTGTGACCGGACGGTTGTAGGATACTATCATTGTGTAGAAATTCATCCTTTAGACACCTTGTTGACATACCTAGCTCTTTCAAATAGGCTACGGCATAAAAAAGTTTACTTACTGTAAAATTCCCTTAAAATTAAGATATGTAAACATATGTTTAATCTGACTAATTTTAATAAACATGTCTGTATACTGTGACCATAACTGGCAACACATACACATAGGATACTGAATTTTCGGTACTTGAAATATTTGCTAAATTAACCATTTTCACTGATGGTTTGGTTATCACAGGTAGCAAGTCAACAGTTTTCACATGTTTTCCCTATATATGATATGCATAAACACATACACAATCTCTAGAAAATGCTAAGGTAGGTATGGTCACAGCAAGTAAACTTCTCTATGCCTAAGCCCCTTGAAGCATTCTAAAAGATTTGCCTTGTGAAATATCCCTTATGTTTACAAATGCTACCCTCTCTAGAGAAACATTCATCTGACTTAGAATTCAAATTGTGAAATATCACCTAAGAATTCACAAACTGAATCAAAATCCATTTTTAACACATCGTCCTTATTTCGTAGCAGCTGCACTGTTGCTATGCACTTTTCTTTGTTCTTCTTCAGTATTTCTGCAACCTGCAATATCAAAAGAAAAGAAGGCATTTAGAAATATGTCTTATACTGTGTCATCAATACCAAGATCACTTGGGTGTTCTAAACAAATGTGATTATATTGTGTTATGTCAAAATAAAATCATTTAACTGTAGGGGAGGAGGGTAGGAATCTTGCTCAGCTCATTGGCACACATTAGCAAACAAATCTGAACATGAATATTGCTTTTTGTATCAAGATAGTTCCATATCTGTCAAACCATGTGCATTCCAAAGCTGTTAATGGGTTAATTAGAATTATGCTCCCTGAACCTATTCAACAACATAAAACTGCTTCTATTTACTTCTTTAAATTATTATGAACAAAGAGACATTTTTGAGCAACTTTACATGTCATGAAATGAAGGAGGCATTTCCTGAAACTGACATCAAAGATTGGGTAATACTAAGAGCCAAAAGAGAGCATACTTTAGAAAAATCTAATTGCTGAACTTCTTTCACTCAAAAATCCAGACTTCCTTGTCCAGTCTAAAGACGGCAGCTCAACTTTGCTGGGGAATTAAGGTAAACAGATTATATCAAGAGTTCTATTCTGACAGGATATGAGAGACGGCTGCATCATTAATGGGTAACTACCTGACATTATGCTTACATTGTGGTAT
This sequence comes from Maea johnstoni, assembly GCA_963942565.1. Lineage (NCBI taxonomy): Eukaryota > Metazoa > Annelida > Polychaeta > Spionida > Magelonidae > Maea > Maea johnstoni. Next base: position 2,551,318 of record OZ012687.1, on the reverse strand, counting down.
TTAAGGAATGATTAAACTACCCTATATACTCTTGGGCTGTTTAGGCATAACCACATTGAATACATCTAAGGGATCACTATATATTAAAGGTGTGACATGTGTTTTAGGCAAAATCAAAGAATACTATCATACTGACACCAAATTCTAAGTTATACAATTGCAAGGGAGTTGTTTGACCTGAAGTCTAGATCTGCCACTGGTAGCAAGGTAAAAGTTATGAACCAGAGTACTGAAAAGTGTTTCATAACTATCTTACCTGTCCTTTGAGTTTGCCTAGGACAATCATGACATAACCAGGCTCTGACTTGGGGATGAGAGTCTCTAGCATTCGCTGCGGGATATCCTCCAAAACTTTACCTTCAGGGGTCCGACAAATACAGCTCTCCCGACTCAACACATCAATAATCTCCATCTAAAAAGATAACAATATGAAACCTACATCAAAATACTCAATAAATCAATGATATTCATCTAAAATAACAACATAAAATTTACACCACCATGACTCAATACATCAATAATCTCCATCTAAAAAGATAACAAAATGAAACTTACGTCAAAATATTCAATAAATCAATGATATTCATCTAAAATAACAACATAAAATTTACACCACCATGACTCAATACATCAATAATCTCCATCTAAAAAGATAACAAAATGAAACTTACGTCAAAATATATCAATGATATTCATCAAAAAAATAACACCAGCATGACTCAATATCTCAATAACATCTATCTGAAAAATAACAACATAAAGCTTCCACCAGCATGCTAGTCTGCTGGACTGACAAGAAAACAATTGGAAGTAAACCTCTGTGAAACTGCTGTAACAAATTCAATTGTCCCTATCCTTAGTTTGCCGTATATTTTGGAATAAAATGAAATCCAATTCTTCCTATTACATTCTGATATTTTCCTAGTTATATCCTTTATCTTAAAGGCATCTTTTCAGTATGCATACACTCCAAGAAAATACTGACAGTACTTGCTACTTCAAAGACTACACTTACTCTTTCAAGCTGGGAATGTTGCAGAACAAATAATGTACTCACCTTGACATTATAATATTTCCCCTTTTTGTATTCCCTGTCGATGAATCTCACACGTAGCTGTGTTCTCAGCCAGAAGCCATCAGCTTTGGCTCCATTTGTGCTGCTGCTGCTACTAGTATCTCCCTTTGATTCCTTGTGCTTTTTGGAATCCCTACAAAAATAATCACAACAATAAAATAGAGTAATGATAATCATTGACCCCAAGTCCTTTTTGAATAGCTTAATAACAAATATCAGGTGATTCCACCAAAACACTTGAATGTGAACATATGATACTTTATACATCTGAGTTCGTCTCACCATCTATCACGGACAGTAGAAAATGTCCTTTTTGCTCATAACATGTAATATATACAAAATGTGAAATAATATCATCTAAGGTTGAGGACCTTCATAATTATACAACACCAGATTAGTAGTCACACAAAGTTGCATTCCTGTAATTAACATATCCATAAATACTTTATTGATTGAGATGCATGAAGGTGAATTCACTGTGCCTAAGTCGATTTTTGGCATTTTGACTAGTCAGCAATTAGACTGAGCCTGCATTACTTTTAGACATGATAAAATAACCTACCCCAAGGATTCCTCATCAAGATTCTTTCTTTTCTTCCCGCTGACTTTTCCATCTTCACTCTCCTCGTCCCTGTACTTGTCCTTTTCTCTCCTCTCCTTCTCTCTCCGTTTGTCGCTTTCTCGGTCAGCGTCTTTTTCTCGACTCCTTTCCCTCTTTGAATCTCTCTGTCTGTCTCTACCACTACCCGAGTCCTTATCCCTAGCGCGATCTCGCTGTGAGTCGCGTTCCCTAGGACTACGCTCTCTGTCCCTCTCCCTGGGGGAGTCAGTGTCACCACTTCGCCCCCTGGAGGAAGACTCTTTGTCTTTGTCCCTACTACTGTGCTCTCGCTCTCGGCGAGACTCCCTATCTTTACTACTAGTCCTGTGCTTATCTTTTTCACTGTGTCCCCCATCAGACTTTGAGTCCTTTTCCCTTTTTTCCCGTTTCGTTTGGTCGTCTTTGTATTTGTCGACTTTGGTCTTATCTGAAAAAGAGAAATATATATTATTGATTATAAATGTATTGTGATGTTGCATTGTGATCTTATAGACTCAATTCAAAGCATACCAGACTATGCCTGACAAGACGAGGTGTAGATGCATGGATAGCAGCCCAAGAAATACACTAGTCCTAGTATCTAAATATCTACTATAACAAAGCATTTAAGATAGCCATTTAACAATATCACAATCACTGTAATGCCCTATATAGGTAAACTGTTACTCAAGACAAAGATGAAAATGTGAACAAATCCTAGTGTTATAATGTTTGCCCTGGTCCTAATGGTCAACTCAGATGTTTCATTCTATATTTATTTTACTCAGCTGCAAAAAGTGATTTGCAATTTCTTTTCGAGGTGAAAATCAACTTAATTGAGTATTATAAATATTACAAGGCAGCTTTTGAACAGGATAGCTTTCAAAAGGATTTAAAATGTGATAAATGTTTACTTACTTAAATACTTTGAATATTTATCATACTCTTTATCAGAGACAAGTTTGATGGCATGTTGACTTAAAGTGACCGATTGACCACTCAGGGTCAACTTGATCACCACCCTGGCATTGTCCTCATCTACCCCTTCAATCTGAAACAGAGAAATCAGTTAGTACATGCAGAATGAAAAATATATTTTAAACAATACCTCAACACAAAACTTTCTATTACAAATAAAATAAGATATCCTACATCACTCCCACTAACATAACAGTAAAACACATATGTAAACAAATCAATAGCTATTACTTTTGAAAATTTACTTTCACATTCTTTCAGTTTTATATCATTTTTTAAACAAATGACAAACATTCGCTTAAGGCTGTTCCAAAGAGGGAGGAGGGGAAGTGTAGGTTGATTAAAATATGTATTGGGGGATCCAGACTTAAATGGAAACGATGGGTATGTATGACATAATGTGATTTATTCCACTGTAAGCTTTTCCTGGATTAGATACAATCTTTTTTCAATCTGATTTTCTTTTTTCTCATATCACTGAATTAGTCACCTGATATTCAATTTTTTTTCCTTAGAAAATAGCAAAGATTCTTACATAATCACAATTATTTCTGCAAACCTTGCTTATTCAAATCATAAGGCCACATAATACAGCTAGTATAGTTATGTAAGACCATTTGAATCCCATGCCCAAAACCACAGTTATGGGCTACCTGAAACACCTTTTGTGTTTGACTCACCTTCCCGTAGAGGTCTTCGTGGCGCCCCTTCTCTATGAGACACGACGCCCCTTTCTTTATGACGAGTTCCTCCTCAGCCTGGCTGTCTTTAGCGTGTCTCCCGCCCCTCTTTTCATTCTGGTCCTGAACCACCTTACTACGGTCGGCTCCCAGACCCATGCCCTTGGGTCTCGCCACTGCCTGGATAGGGGTGAAAGACCTAGAATAGAATAGAGAAGAGAATTTATGTAGGAAGCATCCTGAACTTTGGCATTGTGGCTCCTAATGGATTGCACTCGTACTCTTTAACCCATTCCTAGAGATCTAGGATCTTTATTCTTAAAGATCTCCTTGACAAGTGTTGTCTGGATTGTGTTGTCTTTGATACCTTTAAAAAAAACTTAGGAATAAAACATATATTCATAAAATATTTGAAGAAGAGTTATGGGTTGGATTATGATCAACATTTTCCTTGAAATATATTCAGAAAATAACTTATGTTGGATAGATATCAACAAAACAACAATAATGATGAAAGAAGACTCCCACTCTACTTACTCATGTCCTTTTCCTATGCCCATCCCTTCCTTCCAGCCCATGCCCCTGAGCATGGCGAAGCCGTACTGCTCGATGGGCACCTGCTCGTAGTCGGCCTCCTTGGCCTCGTCCGGCCGCAGCGCCACGTCCAGCTTCTCGTCCGTCTCGAACCCTGACGGCACCTTGTTCTTGAGGAGCAGCGGGATGGCCATGTTGCTGTCCACAGTTCCCCGCTCCTCCCAGTTCTCCTGCCTCCTCGCAGCATCTGACAAACAAAGGGAACAATGACTGGGTGGAAAACAAAACAACTGATGGCAGGAAAGATATGAGAAGATTGTCTACAACCAGGCTCTTTAGAATAGATTTTGATTTGCCATTTAGAAAAAATACTAAACCAGTTTGCATAACCAGCATTGAAATAATTCTTAACACAATACATCATTTTTTTTTCAATTTTCCCCCTTTTCCCATTGTTGGCAGTATGTCTTCAGAAGGCGAGATTTGGCCACCTAACAAGTTACGACCTTTAGAACTGTTTCGATTACCAAGTCCTGGAAGGCTGGAACCCATGTTGTTTACAATTCCCCCATATGAATAGCTAACGGTCCCCCTTAAAATTATGACATCTAAAATGAAAGTGATTGCTTATTTTGCACATACAGGTAATATAAAAGAATTGAATATGAACAATTCCTGGGCTCTAAAATATCTGCTGGTCTCTAATTCTAAATGGAAATGCTGGCACCTGCTGGTACATTCGCCCATTGGTGATATCACAAGAAGATTTATAAACAAAATGATTTCATGCCTACCCTGTAAGATTTCTCTGACTGCAGCAGAGTCTGTATCATCCTTGGCGCTGCTGTCAACAGTGTCCAGTGGCTTGACATTACTCCCCACCTTGAGATTGTGTTCACGCCAATTATTATTCTTAATCAATGGAATGACCAACTCTCCAGCTTTCTCAGCCTTTGGCTTGGCACTGGTAATAAAAAAGAAGATAAACAAGATAGTATCATTTTAGAAGATCTACAACATATAATGAAATAAAGCTCTAGTGAGATCTGAAGAATCACGTTGGAAACAACTCTTTTTTTCCAAAACAGCCATCAGTCTTGTGTACAGCCATTCCTTCTTTCTACTTTATTCTGTTCTTGTGAATGTGGTGATGACGTAACCCGACAACGATGTACATACAGCAATACTTATGCTCTTTGTGTTGTGTACACCTTATTATTTAACAAAGCATCTCGCTCTCATCCCAACGAGGGTCGTAGGAGGATTTTAGAAGTGCCTGTCCAAAACAGCAAGTTCAAAATTTCTGCCTGTCCAGATTTAGCTACTTATATACTTCAAAACCTTATACCACCTACATCTAATAGCCTATTGTGTCAAAAAGGGTATTTCACACTTCAGCTATGTCCTAGAAGATGGTTTGTTGGGAAAATATTTGGTTATTACTAGGGCTGTACACCGGTACCCGGTACCAGCACCGTACCGAATACCGCTTCGCAAAATACCGGTAAATACCGTTTCAGATTTTAACGGTATGCTTATCGGTATTTTGCAAAACAACACAACCAATGGAGGCACTTGGCTTTAAAGTGCTTGACATACATAGATAGCATATCAATCTCTGTTGGGTATATTGATAGTATATTATGTACTTACATACAGGTGCCGGCCGAACTTGTTTACTTTGAAGGCACACTATATAGCGAGGCGAGTGCCGTGTGTCGCTACTGCCATGTGCACGGTGTTCATTGTGATTGTTATCGCCACCGCGTAGTGGCGCTGCACTGCTTCTACAGCGCCACTACGCGGTGGGGATAGCAATCACAATAAGCACTGATGGCAGCAGCGATGTCGTGCTCGCTTCGCTATATATAGCGTGCCTTCAAAGTAAACAAGTTCGGCCAGCACCTGTATGTAAGTACATAATATACTACAACTTTTCATGTGATGTTATCAGCATGCTTGGCAGATATTGATATGTTGTCTATGTATGTCGGGAACTAGGCTAAGTGCGTACTTAGCATAGTTCAAGACTTCTAGATACCGATAGCAGTACCGTTAAAATACCGTATCGTTTCGTTGGTACCGGTTATGGTACCGTACCGCTTCACCCTTAGCGGTATGCAGCCCTAGATACGAGTCCTCTGACATTGGTCTTTGTCTCTTAATGACGCCACCCTGAGACTAGCATCGACAAGATTATGTGCGTCCAGGGCTTTAAAATGGGGTCCTACGGCATTTGGTCTGTGCCGACCAATCCATGTTCTATTCATCTAAGTATATATATACATATTGTGCCATTTCAAATGGCATTTGTGGGAGAAGAGAACCTTGGTGAAGCTCTTTCACGTGAATATTTTCGGTACCGTTCAAGGACCAAGATTATTTGAAAGCTATAGAACCTACACAAAAAGGGTCACCCACAAAAAGTTGGGGTTGGAGGTCCAACAAAACTCGAAAGTTCTACAGTTTAGCTGACTGAGTGAATGAATGCAATTCAATTGACAGAAAAGAATTCTGTCATTTCTGAATTCAGGTTTATGGTGTCTTAAGATGTTACATATTCTTACCTTTTGACCTCTTTTCCTTCTAAAGACGTTACAAAATCAGTTTCTTTCTTTGGCACCACCTTGTCTTTAAGTACTGCATCATTAAGTTTAATATTAGGTACTCGTTTTGCAAAAGAAAACGAAAGGCCGGTTTTCTTCTCTGTTCCTTGATCCGCCATGATGGCCCAGGAAACGACACAAATGCGACTCCGCGAACTAGAGATCTGCACAGCATTTTAGTTTGTAAGATGGACACTACGCGGCGTACTCGGCTGGAAAGCGAATCGTTGAGATGTCCAAGTGATCATGATTATCTCGATTAGTTATGTCGAACTGAAAAAAAACAACAACTGAGCAGAAACCAATAAAAATTCGCATATACGCAATACCTAGCAAATCAATAGCGAACATTTGATAAATAAATCATGAATGCCGATATGTATATTCATCTAGGAAATAAATAAATGAATGCGTGAATGAATGAATAAATGAATGGATGGATGTATGGATGGGTTAAATGATGCATCAATGAATGAAAAAAGATAAATAAATAAAAATAAGGAAACAATAAACAGATAGATATATGAATAAATAAAAAAATAAACAGTAAATGGATACATAAAGAAATGGATACATAAATAAATAAATACATGGATGAATGAATGAATAAATAAATAAATAAATAAATAAATGAATAAATGAATAAATGAATAAATAAATAAATGATAGATAACTAGCTGGCGATGAGCATAACATAAAAATAATACAGCTGAAAAATGTATTTAAGTTTCAGAGCATAAAAAGCTGAAAACAACAGAAAACAGTCTTCAAATTGATCACAGAAAATATGCCAGGGGTCTGGAATCTGGCCGTAGTGTGACCTCACTAGGAGAGAAAGACCAATAAGGGCTCTCGTATCGTTTACATTACATATAAATTTGCGCGCAAACATGCGTCTTTGGCATATTCGCCGCAGCCAGCCTGTTCATGTTGACCGGCTGGTTTCACATCCACTTGTTCTGATTCATATAAGCCTGTACCAATATACATATTATACAAATATGCCATGCCAGTGTGGGTAACATGACGGAATGTTTCCCCTCGGGAGGATGGTTTTCCCTCGGGCTCCGCCCTCGGGAAAACCATCCTCCCGAGGGGAGACATTCCATCATGTTACCCCCACTGGCATGGCATATTTGTTTTATCATACTGAACAAACCCCATTTGTAATTTAAACAAAGCAAGGTCACAGATGACTGGTGATTCACACATTCCCCGGTTTGTGTCGCTAGTGGCAACGGGCAACATGAAGCCCTCACTGATGGCATCAGGCAACATGATGATTGTTCACTGTTAAGTCAGCCAATCACGGCTTACGATCTTCAAGTGAGGTATGATAAACTGTCTTGTTAAACTCCACAAAATATTGATACCACCCATTGCAAAAATTTTCCATTACAGACAGAACAAATGTGAACGATCTCAAGTGGAATTGTGCAAAACGGTCTCGGCTGCCACGCTTGGCTCAGAAAGACTATATATAAATATACTGCTATCATTTTAGACAAGTTGGAGCATGCGCAATTTAAACAAGTGAAATTCAGTTATTATTGTATTGTATATGTATTGACTGCATGTCCAATGCAAAATACAAATACATCTAAATAAATAAGTAACGTAACAAAAGAAGAAAAAGGGGATCAAATGTTCAACACAAACTAATTGATCGATATTGAGAAGAAAACTAATAATGTACATAGAAATTAAATAAAGTGTGATAAAGTAATAACCGTAAAGTGAGAACTAAAGTGGTTCTAGTTTTGAGGTGTTTGGAGAATGTTATGTAATGTAAAACTTTTGATCGACAAGTACGTGGATCATTTAAGTCTGTGTGTGCGATTTTTTGGTAGGTGGAGGAATGATGGTGTAAGACTATAAGAGATAAAGCCATCAATAACCCTTGTCCCACTAAATTTCTGAATGTAACCTACCCTGCCAACTGCGTTGCGTTTGGTACCCGGGACAAAATTGAGGGTTCAGGGACACAATCTTTAGGAGTTACAAAATGTAGGTCTAGTTGGGGGTCTTCAAAATGGAGCTGCTCTGGGTCATGTACATGCGAATGGTCATAAGCAGGTCAGCAATTCCATTCGGATATTTCCTGGCTAGGCACAGTAGGTTAGTCAGTGTCTCCCAGATATTTCTGGGTTCAGCAGGACCAGAGTTAAAATGGCAACATCATCGGAAAACAACAATAGCTGTTACTGAATCTTATCTTTTCTTCGATTGGAGAAAGCTTGTATTACCGTTGGGGAAGTACATGTTTAGTATAGCATAATTTATTGCTTGCATCGCATAGATCCAACAATACACATACCAGGGTCTTAGCCGATATTTGGAAACAGGGTGTCCAAATAGGGGTTTCATAGACTTTTGCGTGTCCAAAGTGTGGTACAAAATACATACTACTAATAAGATAGACCCTATACCTTTACAGATTTTGCTTTTTTTAGGCCAGATACTGCTTTGTGTGTCTTATAAAAGTGAAACTACAGTTTCTACATCTTCTATCTTCTAAGAAAAGTCATCTTCAGCAAATTCTGACATAAACTTTTGGGTGTCCAAACTGTCAAAAAACAGTCTTCTACGTGTCCAAATGGCACGCTGGACGCATTGCGGCTAAGCCCCTGACACATACACAAATTAAGCACTCTATAAATATGATATAAAGGTAGGAACACAGAGAAAAGAGGCCACAAGGATTAACAACTAAAGTTGATAATCAAATCTAAATAGTATAAATACGTTAGTTATTGAAGGTACCAAACGCAACGCAAATGAGAAAATTAAGAAAAATGAATATGGGGGACTTGGAAAAAGGAGCTGTATGAGATAGAAAATAAAATATATTAAGAAACCGAAATCTGAGTGTTCAAAGAATTGTATACCTCTTTTTTAAAAGAGAAGTAGGAAAAAATGGAAAAATGATTTATGAACTTATTTCAAGGAAAATAACACTAAATCAAAGTCTTCAATGAAGGTTATCGCTGCATGCGACGTATTGAAATACAAGCTGGGCAGTCTCTATATCACGGATCTTCGGTGATGCCTAGTGTTCTCTCTAACGACCAGTGCCTGCCACCTATCGGAGGATGGGAAAGTTAGACGGTGAGCCAAGCATTTTCCGCAGTGAAACCGGCGACACATATCAGCCGACAGTCACACGGAACATTTTAAGTGATGTGGGTTGTCCAACTGCAGAGGGGATGAACTCGGAAAGACCGCCACAATTCTGTCTTCATTGAAACTGCCAAAGTTTCTTTTAAACTCGCATTGGTAAATATTCGCGTATGGAGAGGAGACTGAGGAGTATTATCGAGAATTTATGTGACTAGCGTAGTCGCAATAGATTAGCCCCATTATCGCCCATATTATGTGGCTTGGGTGTTGCTTTGAAGGTACAGGCTTAGATAAATAAAATCAAGTGGATATGAAACCAGCCGGTCAACCTGAACAGGCTAGCCTCAACGAATAGCTTACAATTCGCTATCTGCGCATGTTTCTCTGCTATTAAAACGATACGAGAGCCCTGATTGGTCCTTGTTCCCTCACGCTGGTGCCAGATCAGAGTCCCTGGCATATCCAGCCCTTCACTACAGCGCATATAGTAATTGGTCTCTCGCTACATATCTTATCGATCCATCGTTTTCGTCATCTCAGGTACAGGTATACGAGTCAGCTGCCTCTACTTTGGCACCTAACTTTTCAGGTTGAATTCACTTGACCTATCTATAGCAATCTACCGACAGACTTTAATCTGTTTTAAATATAATGATGGTGTGAATAGTGTATCAATTAAGGTGTCTCTTATTTAACATCATGATCATCATATATGTTGAGGGAAATCTTTACAATTGCGTTTTGCTGTAAAGCCTAAAACGTTTGTTTCCTGCAACCCCACCCTAACAAGCATTCCTTAAAAATCCCTACCCTTTTTTTTCGCCCTTACAACTCCCAATGAACATAGCTACAGGATGAGAACAATGCAATACATGATCAACAGCTGCCATCAAACACGAATCGGTTGAAAAAATACTTTTCAAATTACGTTCTTACCTACCTACGATGGTGCAAGTGTGAAGGCAGAAAAAAAATATTTAAATTTTTTTTCTCCACCATTTTTCCAAAAAACAGCAGAAAAAAAATATTTAAATTTATTTTTTCTGCTGTTTTGGGAAAAACGTTGGAGAAAATAAATTTAAATATTTTTTTTCTGCTGTTTTGGAAAATGGAAAAACAGCAGAAAAAAAATATTTAAATTTATTTTTTCTGCTGTTTTGGGAAAAACGTTGGAGAAAATAAATTTAAATATTTTTTTTCTGCTGTTTTTGGGAAAAATGGTGGAGAAAAAAAATTTAAATATTTTTTTTCTGCCTTCACACTTGCACCATCGTACCTACCCTATATATATTTATTATTATAATTTTTTTTTCGGCGTAACACCTGTATAGATAAAACTCGTTGATAGCTGGCTTAGAAGACCAAACACTAATCCAAGATAGTGGTTACTGTCAATATTGTCTCACACTGTTTTTGTATTTTGCAGCCTCCCACGATGGCGGGAGTGAGTGTGACGGATGCCGCGATGTTTGTCGTGGTTGCCCTGATATGGGGAGGGACAAACCCATTGATGAGGAAAGGGAGTGCGGGAATTGAAGACATCAAATGCGGAAATAGTGTCTCACAATTTTTCGCCGAACTAAAATTCATGCTCACTACATGGACGTACATAGTGCCGTTTCTACTCAACCAGAGCGGATCCCTTCTGTACTATCTGACCCTTTCTACGGCTGATATGTCACTGGCAGTTCCTGTAACGAACTCGCTGACCATGATTTTCACCACGCTGACAGGGAAAATATGCGGGGAAAACATAGGGAACAGACAGACTTATATTGGGATGGCTTTAGTTGCGTTTGGTGTGGTGTTATGTGTAATAGATAAAGTCAGGTGATGGTCCAACATGGCCTTCTAACGCCCATTGCTCACATGATCTCTCAACATTGAACATTATTATTCATCATAACCAGAATTATTTCGAATATTCGAGGGGTTTAGGACCATGAATGACAGCGCTCGTTCATTTTCTCAGAATACTATATTGTTATATTAATGGTAAACCACATGCCCGCTCCAAGAGTGCATTGGTGAATTAACACTCAAGACGTACCCAGCTGTTCACTGCTTGAAAGTTGATCTCAGCATCAGATACTTGTCAACTCACTATTGATTTACTGGAACTCTCCCATTGTCCCATAGTCTGAGCGAGCAACTCTAAAAGTGGCACCGGCCGATGTTTGCTATATGCTATGTCTATTGGCCGGTGGTGGAGGCGAATAGACATAGCATATAGCAAACATCGGCCGGTGCCACTGTTAGAGTTGCTCGAACTAATTGTCCCAGTGCAAGCACATTGGGCCACGGGTTCCTGCATCGTATACGGTTAGCACCGATAATGGTCTTGGTTTGAGCACAGTTGATATGTCGGCTCTTAGGGCAGACACCCTAAAATATCTGTAACGCTCAGCCAGGAATTCCTGTCAATGTTAATTCCAACCAATTAAATATGCTGCTGCTATTCCCGATGGTTCGTTCGCTTATTGGGTCAATTTACACGGTTCGAATCTGGAGTGCTTACTCGGCCTAAGAAGTTTGAACGCATATCAACAACACATATCAAAAAAAGGAAGAAAAGAAGCGCAGAAGGGAAAGCTGAGATAGCGGCCGAGACTCAACAATCAAAGAATTGGCGCACGCACGTCTAGCACTTGTGATAGGTCGATTGTCAACTCCAGCAGAAGCAGCACAATCTTAAGAAATATTGCATGGTCTATATTTAAAGATATTTACATGCGTGTCATTATTGGCGCTATTAATATGTATGATTCACCACAGGAAGTACATGCAGGTGGAAATGAGCTGACGGATACGTGTTTTGTACGAAACAGTTTGTAAAATGTTGAATAAAAAGAAAATAAATCATAGATTTAGTTTTCATTGTTCGTGAAGAATCATCTCCAAATATCTTTATGTTTACACATAGCTTTCATACGAGACGATTACTCTAGGTGGGATTCCACATCGAGCTAGCAAGAATTCGACTTTATGCAAATGATATGTAAATGAGTTTTTGTGGGTCGCATTCGACATTTCGAAAAAGTCGAGTGCGACTTTTGTCACGGAGTTCGGCAATTCAAATTAGACGTTTTTTTTGGGTCAAAAATGATAAGTCGAATTCCCGTAGTGAAAAGTCGCATGCGTAAGAAAGGGCCTCGAAACCCGATCTCGAGGCCCCTTCTTGCGCATGCGACCAAATTGCAAAGTCAGTTTTGGGATTCGACTTTTCCAATATGCAAATGAGGTTCCTCCCCCTTTCTCATTTGCATAAGGTCGAATGCGACATTGTAATGTCGGATTCGATTATTTGCGATCCCATTCGACTTTTGGGAAGTCGAATGCGCAAAATTAAATACCGCTCTTCGTTTTTTATTTATTACAGAAGTTATACTAATTGGTATTTCCCCTACCCCAAAATCTGAATCATAGTTTTGCCGTCTGGATGAACCTCATGACAGGAAATGGTCACATAGACGGAACTTTTTAAAGTCACTAGATACAGGGTTCGACTTCCCCAGGGACATATACCCCTAGATTTTGCTGTGGGCCCCTAGATTTTTCAGGCTAGGGGCCCAAAATAGTATGTATAATAACCAGAAATCCTGTTTTTGACCGCTTATTTTAATCAAAAGACATGACTTCGGGCCCCTAGCCTGAAATCAACTTTCAACCCTCAAGAGCATGATAAAACTCCTATATAAAGCTGCAAGCCGGTGTATTATATACTTCCTTTTACCTAAATATCACACTTTTTTGAGAATTCCATTAATTTTTATAAAAGTCACATTCGACTTTTTGGCAGTCGAATGCGACATATAGGAATTCGAATGCGACTTTAGCAATGTCGCATTCGATTTTGTAAAGTTGCATTCGACCTAACCTGTCAATCAAACTACTCATTTGCATAAACTCGAATGCGACAAGTGCTTTCAAGTGTTTTCGACCTTCTAATTCCGCTTTTCGACGTTTCGACTTCTCGCATGACGAATGCGACGTTTAGCGATTCCACATCGCATTCGACACGCACCTTTTTGCCTAACCCCACGACATTTTTGCATGTCGCATTCTACATTCTAGCGATTCTGAGATATTTCTGGACAACTTGTCGAATTCTCGCTAGCTCGATGTGGAACCCCAGCATTAAGGTCTTTATGTTGACATTATACAGTTAATAAGGTTATAAGAGAGGTTGGGAAGATTCTGAAACACTTTGGTTTGGCTCACACATGTTAAGGCATAACTTATTGGTCTCCGAGAGAAAATAAGCCACTTCCCAATGTAGTGTTACGTCTATTGGGTTAGTACATATACCGGTAATTGATATGAATGATGTAACACATGAGCAATATTATTAGTTATCAACTGTTTTGGAGTATGATACAACTTATATCTCGCAATCAGAGGGCTGCGCCTCGAGTGATACTGCCCTCTGATTGCAAGATATAGGTTGTATCACACTCCAAAACAGTTGATAACTAATTTATCTCATGATTGCCCCCTCGACCTCTGCATAGGTAATAAAAATGAACAAACTCGAAAACTTTTCGAAGGCCTGGTCCTCCCCTATTTCTGCTAAATAGGCCTTCAGAGTTTTTGCTGCATTATCATTTGAACGCTGAGTGTTTCCAGGAATAACATTCTTTTTCTTCACATTTCTCTCCTCTTCTGACAGGTGTGCAAATCTTCTCTTTTTGGATAGATTTGGTTCTAGCGACAGAGAATTGTCTGCTACAGGGGCAGCCAACTTGCAATGTTTGGGAGATTGCATCATGAACTTAGGGGGTAGGGATAATTAGGAATTGCATAATGGGCATAATCATCTGATGCAATGCTTAACTCTCCCTACCCTAAAAAACAACATGTTAACATAAGAATCCTTGGAGGTTAATATAGGATTCTGAGAGGTTGATATAAGATTCTGAGAGGTGAATTGAAGGAAGTTCACAACACAGCTTCATATCATGAGCCAATTGACCAATCAAAAGCCTAGGATTTTGCCAATCATGATATATATATATATATATATATATATATATATATATATATATATATATATATATATATATATATATATATATATATATAATGATGGCTATCCGCTTGATTATAAAACGATAGGAAAATCCCACAGTGCGGACTTAAATCTAATATGAAACACTAATGACAAGAAGTGGCACACTGTACATAGTTCAATACTAACTCTAGATATATTATTTATACATCTTCAAATGTTTTATTCCCTTTCAATAATACGATTCCTTACTGGTGTGTAAAACATTGGATACTTTATTGTATGTTATTTGTTATTTTGTAATCTGATAAATTGCAGTCAATAAACACACACACACACACACATATATATATATAGCCATCAAGTGACACATATATTGAACCCACCTACGGTGGTGCAGGTGTGACACCAATAGTATAGAATTGAAAAATGGCTATTGCATAGTATTATGTTTCGGGGGTCCTTATTCGGAGGTGGCCTCTCGGTGAGGCTGGACTGTATATATATATATATATATATATATATATATATATATATATATATATATATATATATATATATATATATATATATATATATATATATATATATATATATATATATATATATATATATATATATATATATATATATATATATATATATATATATATATATATATATATATATATATATATATATATATATATATATATATATATATATATATATAT
>OZ012687.1:2523524-2531024 GCA_963942565.1 Maea johnstoni | reverse complement strand
CAAGATAATAAATGTCCGTAGGAAGGTCGTGGACCGTAGACTGATTTGTGACCATTGATTTTGGACCTCACGACCTCTACGGTTGAGGCCAACTCCTTGAGGCATCCCTAAGGTGATACTGTGATCGCCACGGTTGAGGCCGCAAATAGACCGCATGGCGGTCGGATGCCTTATGTGACCAGGGCTTAAAATGGACATTGACTTAGGGTTAGTATATATACATATATAAATATATATATATATGTATATATATATATATATATATATATATATATATATATATATATATATATATATATATATATATATATATATATATATATATATATACATATATATATATATATACACACATATATATATATATAAATATGTATATATATATATATATATATATATATATATATATATATATATATATATATATATATATATATATATTTGTGTGTGTGGGCGAGTATATACTGTATGTATGTATGTGTGTATGCATGTAAGTGTGTGTGTGTGTAAGTATATTACGTGTATGTAAGCATGTTTTATTAATTGGTTTTAGTTATAGTATACTCCTAAATATGAATATAATACAAACTCTTTTTGTTGTTTCTAGAGGAGGAGAGGCTGGATATTCTCATAAACAATGCAGGGGTCATGTTGACGCCGGAACGCACCACAGAGGATGGCTTTGAACTACAGTTTGGAACAAATCACCTAGGTATGTAGTTATGCCACAAAATGGGTGAGAGGGGGCTCTTTTTAGGAGCATATGTGCAGAAAGTGGCTTTCGCTCTTTTGGGCGTATATTTGAGCATGGGTTTTATGTATTGAACTAATTTCTTTGGTGAAGACTGATAAAGAATCATTTACTGTCAAACCTAGTTTTAAAATGGTATATGGCAAGAGGTCTGCGAGGAGCTAGCGAAAACGCACACGGCCGTAAGTCCAAATGCGACATCCCTTGCTGAACGCAGACATCAGCTATGTACCATTTTCTCAACAATGATAACACATTAATCATCTACTCCCCCACCACCCCACATTAATTTTGGATTATAATAATCACAATGAGTTCAGGTTTCTTGTAAAGCTCCGGTTGATTCAGGCACATTTCTCACTTGAACTCGCTAGTTACATAACTAAATCCATCTTAAATACTTCCTGCCATCATCAACCACCATCAGAGTGGAGCTGATGATAAATAGTACTATCATAACAACTCAGTTACCAATACCATACAACTAAAATCCTTAGTGATAGAGTAACTATGGTATGGCACACCTCCACCAGCTAGTTCACATGGTATTAGGCACACATAGTTTTGCTGAACCTCTGTCAATGGTGCAGAACAATCGTGATTCTAAAGGATTTCTTTTACATAGTGGACTAATGATTTGACACTTACTCTCTCACTACTGCCCGTGTTTGAATCCTGCTTCTGGCATGGAAGAATTAAAACATGGTTTTCCCAGAACACTCCAGTTTCTTGATCATTAACAGCTTGCTAGTCAAGGTAAAACCTCAATATGCCAGAAAACTAGCTTAGGTAAGATGCAGAGCCTAACATTTAAACACATCCCTGCTGGAGCCCCAAAAAGATGAAGTTGACAATATCCATCTGTCTGGTTATTAGAAAAACGTAGAGGATTGAATGGGAACCCAATACTGCTTCAAATATTTCGGAAGTGTATGATTTACGACATAAGGTTAAAGAGATTCAGATAATGTGTATGCCCATATCATTATTAAAGGTATCAAGTCTCCAAGGTAACGCTTTTCAATGGGAACTATGACCCATGGTAGATTTTAAATGATGATATATTTCAACATGGTAGATATGTATTCCTCATGTGTATGGCCTCTGGTAGGTCAAGGTTCATCATGTCATTTATGTATTATATACTCTGATGGGTGAGACCATAATAAGATATTCTCATTCTATCTTGGTATCAAATCCTCTAGGCAATACTTTTCAAGGGGAACTGTGACCAATGTTTATCATTATTTGTGTATTCACAGGTCACTTTTTGCTGACTAATCTTCTTTTGGAGAAACTAAAATCTTCTGCACCAAGTCGCGTGGTGACAGTATCGTCATTGGCCCATCTGTTCACAGGCGGAATTAACCTGGATGATCTGATGATGAGGAAGGAGGGATACGGCAGAATCGAAGCTTATAAAAGAAGCAAGCTTGCAAATGTCTACTTTTCCCGAGAATTGGGGAAGAAATTAAAAGGTAGGCAACTACCCACCATTGGTGTGTTTGAAGGGTCATATCTATTCAGATATTTGAAGTACAGTGTCAACGAAATGTCTATTGGATAAAAGCATGAATGTCAATAGTGCTATATTGATCTCAGCAGTCTCCTTCAATCACACTCCAGATAAAGTGCCTGCTATGTGTTGTGATGTGTTGTATATATATATATATATATATATATATATATATATATATATATATATATATATATATATATATATATATATATATATATATTATATATATATATATATATATATATATATATATATATATATATATATATATATATATATGTATATATATATTATATAAATATATATATATACATATATATATATATATATATATATACATATATGTATATATATATATATATATATATATATATATATATATATATATATATATATATATATATATATATATATATATATATATATATATATATATGTATATATATACATATATACACACACACACACATAAATATATATATATATATATATATATATATATATATATATATATATATATATATATATATATATATATATATATATATATATATATATATATATATATATATATATATATATATATATATATATATATATATAAAACCAGTGGCAGGACCATGGGTCGCTCTTTCAATTTCCATAGTCTGACCAATAGTTAGCGGTAGACTTCTCTATCACAGAATATGACTGGAAAAGCAATTTCCTCATCATTTAATAACAGGTTTTGGAGTGACCACATATTCTCTACATCCTGGATTAGTAGTGACAGAGCTGGTTAGATATGTCATGGATTTCAAAGGCTCCAAAATGGTTGAGATGTTATTCTGGCCGATCTCGTGGTTGACCTATAAGACACCTGTCCAAGGAGCTCAGACCACCATCTACTGTGCCCTGGCACTCGAACTTCAACAGCAAACAAGAAAATACTACAGGTGAGCTCGGGGTCTTTGTAACAAGAGTTTGTCTTCTCTCTTAGTACCTATAACGTTAACTGTGGGGAAAACATTTGTTGGGATCAGATAGACACCTCTACCAAAATATTGAGACCAGCTGCATGGATGAACTGATTAAGTAATGCTGCCCTATTTATCATCTTTTATATCATACACTTTTTGATTGAAAGTACGGTATTCGCTTGATTAAACGCACGGTCCCGAATAAGCGCATCCAACCCCTATTTTTTGCGGAAATTGGGGGACCAGGAAGCGCCAAAGATCGTCTCCTAACGTTAAATCTCCCCCCAGTAGTAACCAAATCGCATACCTTTCCTCTTGCCGTGTCTGTAAACCAGCGCTGAATTCCGCAATTTCAGCGATCCCGCATGATTGAACTATTGACCAATTAACGATCTTTTCACGTGCAGATTGTTGTGGCAAACGTCTAAGCACGTTGAACAGTGAGAGTGCGAAGGTGCAATAACGGTCATTACACTCCGATCAGCAATCATTTAGGGATGTGGCTATACGGATGTTAGACAACACCCTTTTCCCAATTCCCAACCTCTACCCCCACGGTGCGCTTAATCAAGCAAATACGGTAAGTATGCATTAACAATGCATTCTTATAGAGGAGTCCATTTTTGCATTCAAGATGGCATTGGGTTTGGTTAAGAAATTGACAGTGTTTAAGATAAATTCAAAGTAAAAAGAAATTCATGTTAAATGTATGTGTTTGTTATTCAATCATTTCAGTGACTGTGCGGAGAAGGCTCCTAGCCTTATTGCTGAGGATGATAACATAGCTGCCAAACTGTGGGAGATAAGTGAAGAGTTGGTGGGCCTCAAATCAAAGCAGTAAACCACACGTATGGAAAAAAAAATGTCATTATAAATATGTATGATTCAACACAGGTCCAAGTAACTTCAGGTGTAAAGGAGCTGATGAATACGTGTTTTGTAGAAAAAAGTGTAAAATATTGAATAAAAAGAAAATAAATCATAGATTCATCTTACTCTAGTTGTTATTGTTCGTGAAGAAAAGTCTCTAAATATTTCTATGTATACACATTACATCAGTTACATAAGAGACGATTACTCTTGAAGCATCAACTGCAACAGCAGGTTTGACATCCAAGGGATGTTGGAAAAATTCTGAAACACTTTTGGTTTGGCTACCACACAACCAGGGTCCTAGAATCAGGTAAGTCATTCTTTACTTCTAAGTTGGCGCTTTGCAGTTGTGGTGTACATAGTGTAGTACCATGGGCTGATGTCTCTCTCAAAGGAGATGTTTTGTATTGTAAAGTGGAAAATTTCTACCATTTTATGATAAAAAAACCCAGTAGGGATTAACGCAGGAAAGATTCCGCTCTAAAATCTTTTGGGGGGGAAATAGGAGAGTAAATGTGTTTTAGACATAACATTTTTCGGCAGGCATATTTGATTAGCAATTAGCACTAGTTACACCTGAACATGTAGTAAAGAACGTTCTAAGATACATGGTACTGAACAGACTTCCGTTTCATATCCCTATAAGTAATCAACATCTCAGTTTTTACTGACAGCAGCCTCCTTGCAGGTCTGATTTTCAAAGGTTACTATTTATAGCCATTAAGTGAAACATATTGAACCCATCTACGATGCTACAGGTGTGACACGAATACTACATAACTGGTATATTTCCCGGGACTTATTTCCCGAAAAAAATGATGATTTCAACTTTTTCCCTTATTTTCCTGGCCTGCACCTGGCTGCATGGATGTTAAGTTCGTGGGCAAGTTGACAAACTGCTTGTGAGAGACTGTGAGTACTGCAAACATCCCAGCGGGCACTGGACGTACAATGTATGTACATTGTATGTACAGTTTAGGTTCGCATTCATAGACGTAAAATGTATGTACATTGTACGTACGGTTTAGGTTCACACCCTGTACCAAAGTGGAACATTCGGACTACGTTCAGTTTAGGTTCAAATAGATTTCCCCTAAATATACAAAATCACCTGAAACACATATGTATCACTGGTTAAAGGAGACACAATCCCCAGACCTGCCCTTGCCGATATCGCCATTACTTGATCTGAGTACTTCTTCTTCTATTGCTTTTATATATATTTCCTAATAGTTTTTATATAAATAAATACATTTTTATTCAATTTAAAAATTCATTAATTGACAAAGAACTAGTATGTATAACGTAACAAATTCATATCGAACACACACTGAGAATTCAGACTTGGACACATTGTCACTGGCAAACATTGTCGGCTACACAATACCAACAAAAATAATTAAAGATAACGTTTTTACTTTAACCGTCTCGAACCCATTAGATAAATTCAGGGAGATTAAGTACACGTTAACCGTTATACAGTATCATACAATTGAAAATGGCTATTGCTGTACAACATCATTATAATACAACAAAATATCCCACAGGTTCTGAAACATGGAGTAATCACCCCAGTGTTCAAGGAGAAAAACTTTTCAAAAACCCTGGCAATTACAGACGAACCACAATAACAATGGTTATCAACAAGATTCTCCTCTACCCTCTCCAGGACTTATTAGATCCCTGCTTAAACAATCTACAAAGAGGCTTTACTCCTAGAACTTCATCCACGAAAGCTGCCCTAATCCTCAATAATTAAGCCGGGTTTACACTGAGGGCGGTTTTGCGAGTGTGGCGGTTTTTCAAGCCACCTTTGATCGCCATTGATTGCCAACAAAAAAGGCCTCTTTTGACGGCGGTCAGTGGTGGTTGGTTGCCATTGAAGTAGGTGGCGGTAGGTGGTGGTAGATGGTGGTCATACAATGGTGAGCATATGGTTGCCATGTGAGCAGTGGCGTTTTGTGGCGGTCGCGGTAGAAAACTGTACTGGAACCGCCGAGGGAAGTGGTGATTGATGGCGGAAGACCATGCAATAACTGCACTACTACCGCCCCATGCAGCGGGGTTCACATGGTTGACAGCCTGTGTAGTGCAGTTCGAGGCGGTTTACTTCTGCATGTGTGGAAAAGAATCAAATTTCCCACATCAAAAGCTCATCACAAGTACTTCCGATTCACTTTCTGCCTGACTGTTGAGAGGTGTGGACGTACCAGACCTGCTCCCCAGATTTTAGGCATATTTTCAGCAATTCGTGCACTTTTAGCACTTGATTTCCATTCTTAATTATAAGGCAATATAACATAAACAAAAATTGGAAAACTTGTAAAACATGCTTCCACGGAAAAAGAAGAAAGGGGGTCAGTGAGCCAACATCCAGCCCACATGGACCAAGCCCTCCACTTGACAGTGGGGACAGCCATGCTCCATTCGATGAAGATGATGGAGATGACACAGTCATCCAAAAGACCCTGATGGCACCTCCAGAAGATGAGGGAGATGACGAGGAAACACAACCATCTACCTGTACCAGTGCAAGGAAGATGTGGGCGTGAAATGTTTGAAAGAAAATGTTGATTTCAGTTACAACAGCAGACATGTTGTCTGGTTACCACGACCAGTGTATGCGGGAAAACCAATTCGTCAGAAACAAGGATAGTTTTGAAAACATCCATAGGATGATCAGTCAAAAACACATGCCACTTTTAATTGCTTTACAATTGAATGATTGCATGAGTCTCCATCTATCATGAAGTCATTTCAGGTTATACTGCTGAGAGATACACTGCCCTAAGAAATGTCTCCTTAAATGATGTCTTTTATAATAAATCATCATCTGTGACGTAGTAGTCACCTGTAATAGTCACGTTTGCACATGTGTTAATGTGAAATCGAAATTAATCCTGGATTATTGTATACATAGTCTCTTGAATAGGTATTTGTCAGGACAGCTGATTGAAAGATAGCTCATTGGTAAATTCGGGCTCCCGATTTTTCTTCGCTAGGCGCCCAATCCAAGGTTGGAAGTTAAATTAGATAAAAACACACAGCGTGACAAGATGAATGAAAAATTGTACTTCACGTAACACAAAGAAAAAGTGACATGTGAACTATGATGCAAGGGGTAAAGGATTTTTGTAAGGAGGGTTCAACTTGACATTGACCAAATCAGCGATATGTGTTTAAATCATACAGTTAATGGGATAGGCCCTTTTGGCTGGGATTGTTTGAGCGGTGCAGGTCCGGTAAGTTAGGATGTAAGAGTTGAAAATGCATTTTGTCTTGTTTTTATCTTATAATGGTTTGATTGCTTCACGTTATTGTAGGCGGAAATGGATAAACGCATTGGTTCCATAAAGCTTTTATAGAACAATATGATGGTAGACCTATCCATGATTTTA
>OZ012687.1:2448524-2513524 GCA_963942565.1 Maea johnstoni | reverse complement strand
TGTACCCGGATACTCCTGTTACCTCCTCGACGTTTTTGCGCCAATTCTTTGTTTATTTTGCGAGTCTGCTCACGTTCCAGCTTCACTCACTGCGCCATCGCAATACGGGAATGTATTGGTTATCAGAATATGGGAAAACGTAACCACGTGACCACACCGATAACCTTCCAATTCGTCTTTTTCACACATAAAAACGTTCCATTATGATCATCTGCTAGCAAAATGTTGTATCCCTGGTTTCGTGAGTGTCAACGCGCTCTTTCCGCTGCTAATGGCCGTGTGATGCAACAAACTACTTGTAGAAGAAATCGGAATAACACTCTGCGTTGATAGGTTACATCGAGTTTCTTTCCCAATGCGTCTGCGGACAAATCCTCTCTGAGGTCACTGTCACTTTGAGTAAAAAAAACATCGCTATTGCATAGCATGAACAGGTACCATAGTGTAGTAATTATCGCGTCCATCTACTGCGCAAAAGGTAGTCGGTTCGAAACCCAGCGGAACCTACCATTTGTACAAGGTTGATTTCGGCTACTCTTTTTGGTAATATTTCATTTGAATTTTCTTTCGATAACAACTGGATGTGTGTGGGGTGAGGGGGCGGGAGGTAATCAGCTTTTGTCTTTAGAGTTTAGTGAGATTGACCTATTTCTTCTCCACCTGACGTGCGGTCGAGGGCGCCCTGTCTCCGCACAACTTAGCGTGTCCTTCCAAATAATACACCCTCAATCCAAAATTACTCCTCTTGAATTGAGTCCTTCTGGATTACAGCAGTAGTCACGGTCAGCCATAATATAGATGAAAAAGTGGCGATAAACAAAATCCTCTCTATCGGTCTAGTCACGCCAGCGCCATCGTAGAAAACCGTGACCTACTTATGTTATATATATGACTGTAGTAATGGGTAGTTCTACAGAGGCACTGTAAACCTTCAATCGGATGAATGAGAGGCAACAGCGCGCCGGTTAGCAGCAATAACTAGGATCACGCTCAAGGAATCAGAGGAAATCACACCTAATTCCTGGCTGGAAGAACCGGCCGAGACGTCAGCTACTACGAGAAGGTAAATAGCTGTACTCCTATAGCGAAACTGGCGTACAGCGGTTAACTCTTATGTAACTATATAGTGTCTGTGCTCGTGCTGTGCTCTATAATGATTGGCCGGGTGTCCCACATTTTCACCCCAGTGCAATGCAAATAGGGATGGCTATGGCTAAGTTCGATATTATAGCGCATAGCTATGAAAATACCTGGACTTGGAAAACACACTATGTTCAGTGAGAAGCTGTTTCTGTGGCTTTAAAGTGGTTGTGGCTTTAAAATGCTTGCCGCACTGAGCCCGGCTCAGCAACCATTAGAAAATATGATATTTTTTGTGATTTTTCACAAAATATAAGATAAATTTTTAGCACTCAAATGCGCTATAATAGCCTTTAAGACCCGTCACTGATCATTGGTGCATATTTATAGCCTCGCCTAAGGGTGTTTGTTGCAAAGCTTCAGCCTTAGCGGCCTCAGCTTTCGCATCGAACACCTGCGTCTCGGCTATAAAATCTGCACCAATGCTCAGCGGCAGATCTTATCCCTATAACATTGAACCTTAACTATATGCAATGATATCTTATTGTGGAAGGGTGCTACAAGGGTTTCTGCACTGAACTAACTATGGTTAGGTATATTCTTAGATGAATATTTGTGGCATATTTTATGAACATACTACTTTGTGATAAATCTTCATTGTACAAAGCGTGCATTTATTTAAAAAATGTATGCATACGACTTCTGCATGATCTTTTTTCTGGACCTGGGCGTCTGATTAGGCCACGTTGGTCAGCAGTCCAGCGAGTGGACGTTGATAAGTGACCAGTCAATGTTTCTCTTCATCTAAAGTAATACACAGTCTCCCCTGTGCTCTGCGAACGGCAGACCAGATGTCCTACCCTCGGAGATGTCAATGACGTAAGCGTGAGAATCTTAGAGTATTATGTAGAAACGAGCGTGGTCATTTTGAGCATGATCACTGGCAGCAGAGTGTCACACCAGCTGAGGGGTAGTTAAGTTATTTATATCTCTGGTTACAACATTGCACCGATCTCTTGTCCATATGAACAGTGATTTTCGATAGTACACTGATAGAGACTGTCGTTATTGATTTTTATTATACCTCACGTGAAGATTCTCGATTCTGGTTGGTCAAGGGCCATGGATTAATCGTCATGTGTTCACTCCTTTGTGACAGGCTGTTGTCCTTAACAGCTTATGAAATATTTGAATAGTTCATAGCAACAGCTATGAACTAATTGACTAGTTACCGCTAGCCCGAAGAATACCCACGAACACTCTCGGAGTTTGCCGAGTGACCTACCGGTGAAACTAGTTCAACAAGGCAGTTGTGTTTTGTATTTTGTTCGGTATAATAAAACGAATATGACATCCCTGTGGGGTTTCCACAAGGAATAAGTTCCCCTCGAGAGGATTGTCGCTCGAGGGCGTAGTAGCGAGTGGTCTTGCAAAGGTACTTAAAGCGACCTATCAAAACTCCGCATATTTGTATAGCGACCATGTCAACCCGATAAAGAGGATTTAGCGGAGATTCGAACCCGAGAATTACACAACTGATAAATAGATATTCATCAGACTGACTTCAGTTAAAAGGGATTGATGTTGGATCAACGTCAAAATAACTAATTCCTTTATTTTATAAAGATTTCATGGCACGAAATTACTTTCTTTGTGCTGATGTGCCTACTCGATACCAGAGACATCATTAAAACATGAATATCTGAAAACTGAGGTAACAGAAGGCAGAGGCACTTATACTATTCTAAAGGTTATATCGTATAGTTTACGAATAATGATTAACTTATGAATAAGTGGGTATTTCTAAATGATGTGGCACCTTTTAGATAACATGTTTGCATGTGTCTGTTTTTTGGCGAGATGTAAAGACTCAGTCTTGAGTCTTCACACGAAAACCAGACTGTACCATTTGTTTATTCATATATGTTATCAAGTCCAAGGTCCTACCTCCACCGGGAATCTGCACGATCATGAAGCCTAAAACACACTTGATCAGCGCAGCACAGCAAAGTATTCTCTGGAGGAATATTTTGCTGCGCAGCAAAAACGCCGCAAGTCTTCAGCCAATCCAGAGAAGGTAAGGCAATGGTACGTTGTTACGTAATAACCAGGAGATTGCCGTACAAAACAGTTATTCACACCGCTGTGCAGCAAAACGCTGCTGCAATGTGAATTGCTCAGTTGTGGATCTGCTGCGCTGCTCAAGTGTATTTTAGGCTTTAAGCATTTAAAAACATTTTTGAATGTTCCGTAAGCCTCCAAATTACTTACAGAACGTCGGCTAATAGACAGCATGGGCATACATTCCATTCAACAAGGAAAACCCAAATGTCCTATCTTAGATGAATAGACTGATTTGGTTTGATTTTATTGTATTCGGTCTAGTAAGATGTATATTACATAGCATTTATATTACATAGACATATATAGTGATCGAGTGGTCTAAGGATGTGACACAAATGTGCAATAACTTGCACTCTATACTGTCGATGGATTGCGACATGCTCCTAAATTATGATGAAATAAGTATAACTGGTTGCGTAGCCATAGGGGTGTAAATATAATTCTAACAGTTAAACCCCTTTCAGACCAAAAAAGGGGTATGTGTCACACTGACTTTGGCCGAGGTCATCTAAATATAGGTCTCATCACGGGAACGATCCTGCATTCAAGTTGTCCGTCGATGCGGCACGTCAATAGAAAAGCGTTCGGTCCAGATTGGTGGCCAGTGATCACTACTGACCACTCATGTGTATTGAGGGTTTCGATTGCCTTGCATACTTCAAGGCCAGGCCGAGGACGCCTTTCCTTTATTCCCACCTTAAGGTGATAGTCTAGTACACCAAGATTATCACCACTAGATGGTGTCCTCGGCTGGCCCCTAAGAATGGATATCAAAACAAAAGATTACACATGAGTAGTGTTCATTCGCCACGAATCTCGCCCTAGCAACTTGCTATTGTTGATACGGCCACGAGAACAAAAGGCGCGTCTCTTGGGGCCTTCCTTGTTAAATTGGTCCCAAACGACATGGCTGTCTGCATTGACCATGCAGATTCCTTCGAGGTAGACCATTTTGACCAAAATTTTCATCTCATTTTCGGACTAAAAGTGAATAACGATACAGTCTTCAAAGCCAGAATTTTAGAGTATGACAGATATGAACCTCGTCTAGGTGCAAGGTCATGTCACAGGTACCTTGAATTCTGGCAGGACCTGAAAAAATCAGCATTTACTATATAAAACCACGTGCTGTTAGTAATGTTGAGGCTTATGGGAACCTTCAAAAATGTTTTAAGATACTCATCGTGCAGATACCCTGTTGAGATAGGACATTGCACCTCACCAAAGACATGAATTATCATATGGAAGACTCTCATTATCTAAGTAAAGGGTAAGTCTTGACATTTTGCCAGAAAACGAAACACATCCAGATATGTTCTTTAAGGGTGCCACATTACCTCAAAATAGGCACTTATTGATAAATTTACCATTATTCGGCAACTATGAGATGTAACTTTTACAATAGCATAAGTGCCGTTGTCTTAATTAAACTCAGTTATCAGATATTCAAGTTTTAAAAATGACCCGTGTATCGAGTAGGGTTCTACCTTAACCATGCATATTCCTTCGAGATAATTTTCATCCCAATTTTTGGCTGAAAGTGAATACTGATACAGTCTTCGAAGCCTGTATTTTAGAATATGACAGATATGAACCCCGTCCAGGTGCAAGGTCATGTCACAGGTACCTTGAATTCTGACAGGACCTGAAAATCAGCATTTACTATGTAAACCACGTGCTGTTAGTAATTTTAAGGCTTATGGGAACATTCAAAAATGTTTTTAAGATACTCATCGTGCAAATACCCTGTTGAGGTAGGACCTTGCACCTCACCAAAGACATGAATTATCATATGGTAGACTCTCATTATCTAAGTAAAGGGTAAGTCTTGACATTTTGCCAAAAAACGAAACACATCCAGATATGTTCTTTAAGAGTGCCGCATTACCTAAAAATAGTCATTTATTGATAAGTTTACCATTATTCTGTAACTATGAGATGTAACCTTTACAATAGCATAAGTGTCGCTGTCTTCATTAAACTCAGTTTTCAGAAATTCAAGTTTTAAAAATGACCAGTGTATCGAATAGGGTTCTACCTTAACTTATGGCGTTCTTTCATCCTGCAGCAGCAAAATAAATCACGGAGAATTCTGGTACGTCCCAGAATTGTAGTAACAATTCTGCAATAAAAAATTGTAGTAACAATTTTGCAATAAAACGTGTACCAGAATTGTATATTCAGACAATTCTGGTACGTACCCGAATTGCACAATTCTGTTACGTACAAGAATTGAGATCGTAATGTAAAGTGTATGTGAAACCATGTTAGCTGTGTAGTCATCAATAACCCAACCACATCTACAGCAGTTTGATAATACTGAAACATATTGATAACTAAGCAACCTTTCAATAATTATTTGAATGGAATTTTTAGTTCTTGTTACGTTTTAGAAGGCTAGTCCTCAGCCCATTTTTGCACTACGGATGTGAATGGACAACATAAGCGTCACATTTGTATCAAGGACGTATATGTATGTCCGTATGTAGGAATGTTGGTCAGAATCATCGTTCCCAGAAAGGCCATCTGCCTGAATCGCCATTCGTCATAAGGGGCGATAACATTATGTTGGGTCCTGTTTAAAATGATTTTCTTGCTTTGCATTATAATAAGATTTCATATGTATGATACATGATATAAAAGGAAATGCATCATCCCGTCAAGCTATAGTCTGTCCCAAGCTTGGCTGACCGTTTCTTCTTCCACTTTTTTGTTAGAAAAAGTTCGTGTTCGACATCCAAACTTGGCAAACACACACACACACACATACATATATATATATATATATATATATATATATATATATATATATATATATATATATATATATATATATATATATATATATATATATATATACGTGTGTGTGTGTGGGAGAGAAAAAAATGAATAATGAATGAACAAACCAAGTCTATGCCAGATATAGAAGAATGCATGTTGAATTATTTCTGCTAGTGTAAGTTGATTCGTTTTGACAGTTCAGTCGTGCCGTACTAATTTAAAGTGAGAACCAATGGTGAAGGGGTATTAGTCCTCCCGTTCTGCCATCACGGAATCGTAC
Organism: Maea johnstoni; assembly: GCA_963942565.1. Classification (NCBI taxonomy): domain Eukaryota; kingdom Metazoa; phylum Annelida; class Polychaeta; order Spionida; family Magelonidae; genus Maea; species Maea johnstoni. The sequence continues at coordinate 2,507,259 of OZ012687.1, read as the reverse complement.
ATTGTCCGCAACTGTCCTAAGCGCCGAGGAGCAAAAGTTAAAGGGCAAATGCACCATCAGAAAGATTTAGGTTCAAAATGATCTTTTACATGTCACCTTTCAAATAAGACATCCCCCGAACCTGTCCTATTGAGCACTACTCACTTATAGCTTACAGAAGTTCAGCAAGCAACAGTCCTGAGGCAGCTATACAGGGCCTCCATGCATCCCAAGATGCACTCTGTTTTTGACACCTTCTAAGCACCAGCCTGTGTCACTAGTGCTTCAGAGATAGCAGTAGCAGAGAAGCCTGCATGGATTTCCCTTACTTGCTAATCTTTATTCCTGGCTCATCCCTGATCACAATTTTTGGAAGCAAATAAAACTTCAAGAAGTAAAACTTACATAGTATGGCAGAATTGAGCAATTCAGGAATTTGGAGGAATGGAAATATCTGACTCACCTAGGGAACTTCTCCCTTAGACCCACATGATCCTTTACTCAATGGTGCCAGGTTCTTTACTCAAAGATAGCATCTTGATAACAGGAAGTGAAGGAATACACACACTAATAAGTCCTACACTATTCCCATGAGTAACTGCTAACTGATACAAGTGTTGCAATTTCCTGTAAGTGATTAGCACAAACTGATTTCATAGCAATTAGGAAGTAATGGTTTCTACCCAACAATAAGCTACAAATTAAAGACAAGCCACATAGTATAACTTCCAAGGATTGTTGGAATATACAATAGGAAATTGAAGAAGTTCAATCTTTGGGAATTGTGACAACTTATTGAAAGCCAGTAATGAAAATCTAAGCAGGAAAGGGGAGCCCAGCCCCCTATTACTGCTATCTCTTAAGCACTAGTGACACAGGCAGGTGCTTAGAAGGTGTCAAAAACAGAGTGCATCTTGGGATGCATGGAGGCCCTGTATAGCTGCCTCAGGACTGTTGCTTGCTGAACTTCTGTAAGCTATAACTGAGAAGTGCTCAAGAGGACAGGTTCGGGGGAGGTCTTATTTGAAAGGTGACATGTATACGCTCATTTTGAACCTAAATCATTCTGATGGTGCATTTGCCCTTTAACGTTTGCTGAATTACATCTTTTAACATATATCCACACATATAAAATAACCATCTGTTGGTATTTTCAGAAAGACATTATTATTTGCGAAAATGTACATGCCCCCCCCCCCTCCACAAGATATTAGATGGTCAGTGCCTTTAATTAGCAATTGTAATTGTAGTTATATGTAGGTCTGTAATACAGCTCAGTGATAGCAGTGGAGTGGGTTAGGTGGTGGTATTACCAAGGTACTGCGGTTATATCTACCGTAATCAAGTGCTTAGTGACGAATAAATCGAAATATGGCAGAAGAGAGGAAAAAATGGCATTCTAAAGCCATTGTTTCAGGCCGCGTCTAAGTAATGGTTACCATGACCAGCGGTCTAATTATTGTAGGTAAATCTCAGCAGCCCGCCTTTGACACCCTCTCCATGACCAGCGGTCTAATTATTGTAGGTAAATCTCAGCAGCCCGCCTTTGACCCTATGAAAGTGAAGTAGCATATACGTAAAGATTAAATGTTTGGTCGTATTTTCAAATGCATTTCGCGTTTCAATATGTTTGCTATGAGAAACTTTAGTATCTACATATGATTTTGTATCTACATACTCGCTGTTTCTCACAACTGTCCAGCTTGGAATATCAGCCCGTCAATGTAAGAAAGTTGCCAGTGACTTGGGTCTAGGTGGTTGTTTTCATACTTTGGTTTCACTCCCCAACAGTCACAATAAACCATATTCCAAACTCCAAATCTATACCTGTGACATCCATACCTATATCGTCTCTGTACTGGCTGTTCTTTCTCATTCCAGGTTAACTCAAGACTAAGTGAAAGACGCTCAGGTAAAGGGAGACAGCATCCGTTCAACTTCAAGAAAGCAGCATCGGCTTCATGAGTGATAGGCAATCAGTCACCCAGAAGTACTTGGGAGCTGCCCTACATTACATATACGCCTATTGTAAAGCTGAAAAATGGGATCGTATATGAACCATATATTGAAGGGTATTGTTGTGGCAGTGATCCTCACTGGAATCAAGTAAGTACACTAATTACTAGTATTGACACTCACTAATTATGGTGCAAATCTCTCTCTCTCTCTCTCTCTCTCTCTCTCTCTCTCTCTCTCTCTCTCTCTCTCTCTCTCTCTCTCTCTCTCTCTCTCTCTCTATATATATATATATATATATATATATATATATATATATATTTATACCCCTGCAGTGCTCTTGCAATGTAGCTTTTGTATTTGTTTCCTCACTGTAATCAAGTAAGTATACTCTATTGTATATTGTTGACACTAACTATGGTGCAAATCTCTCTCTCTCTCTCTCTCTCTCTCTCTCTCTCTCTCTCTCTCTCTCTCTCTCTCTCTCTATATATATATATATATATATATATATATATATATATATATATATATATATATATATATATATATATACATATATTGTCCTTGCAGTGCTCTTCCAATATACTTTTTGTATTTCTTTACTGACTATTTATTGTATTTGTTCCTGCAGTATTTTGCTTTTTATTCCCAATCATGCTTTTCAGACGATACTGTGGAGGAGGGGTCTATTATGGAAAAGAAAGGCTGGATGGGAAAACAGTACTTATCACTGGGGCAAATACGGGCATTGGGAAAGAGGCGGCATTGGATCTTGCGGCTAGAGGTAAATACATGTAGTTCCCACCCACTTGATTGCAATAAAGTCAAAGACAAAAACAGCTGCTGCAATGACCATTAGAGCAACTATTACTCCCGATCCCACCACTACTAGGGAAAATTAGTCATGGTATGGATGGCAAATAGACGTGATGATGAATAAAGACCTCATGAATGTTTGATCACATTTTGGATCCCTTCTTTTTAAGCCATAACCATAACATATCACACTACCTCTATCACTGCTGCTGCTGCTACAACTGCTGCTACTACTAGTCTACTACTACTACTACTACTACTACTATTACTACTACCACCACTACTATTACTACTACTACTACTACTACTACTACTACTACTACTATTACTACTACCACCACTACTATTACTACTACTACTACTACTACTATTACTACTACCACCACTACTATTACTACTAGTCTACTCCTACTACTGCTACTGCTACTACCACTACTTCTACTACTACTACTACTACTTCTACTACTACTACTACTACTACTAGTCTACTCCTACTACTGCTACTGCTACTACTACTACTACTACTACTACTACTACTACTAGTCTACTCCTACTACTGCTACTACTACTACTAGTCCACTACTACTACTATGCTGTCGCTATCACCATCACTATCTTACCTTATTTCGCTCGTGCTGATGACTGTTAAATTAGTATGGGCAGAATCAGTTTGATTGCTAGAGTGTAAAGTAATAATGTTGATGTTCTTTGCAGGTGGCCGTATCATCATGACATGTAGGAATATGGAAAAGTGCTCGAAAGCAGCGGACGACATCAGAGAGACGGTCAAAGATGCTGACCTAGTGCTCATGAAGCTGGATTTAGCCTCCATGACATCCATTCGGGACTTCGCAAACACCTTCAATCAAAGTAAGTAAACACCCCACTTGAGGCATATGATAAAATGGACTTTCTAAGTTTTTCTCAGGTACTCGGGTTTCTCCACAGCTTACTTCGGCTAGTCTGGTTAAGTCCAGAAATACTGCTGAAGTGACAAGACAGAACATTCCAAAAATCAATTAATGATGATGATGACACTGCCATTCGAAATAGTGTAGACTTAGAAGTATACTTCTAAGCATTACGTAATGCTCAAAACAATTAGGTCTCTGGTCTTTGAGGTATAAGTAATTGATAAAACGTAAAGCGATTAAAGAAGTACTGTGCATAGACAAATATATATATATATATATATATATATATATATATATATATATATATATATATATATATATATATATATATATTATATATATATATATACACATATATATATAATATATATATATATATATATATATATATATGTGTGTGTGTGTGTGTGTAAGTGTGTGTGTTATTAATTGGTTCTAGTTATAATAGTACACTCCTCAGCATGAAGATAATACAATCTCTTTTCGTTGTTTCTAGAGGAGGAGAGGCTGGATATTCTCATAAACAATGCAGGGGTCATGTGGACTGAGGAACTCACCACAGAGGATGGCTTTGAACTACAGTTTGGAACAAATCACCTAGGTATGTATTTATAGCCTGAGAGCGCAAGGGTTGAGAGGGGGCACTCTATAGGGGTATATGGGAATGTGCTGATATTGTTCTTTTTTTTTGTTTGGGCATAGGTGTGAGAATGTTTTTTTTAGTATTGGACTCATTTCTTTGATCAAGGCTGATAAAGAATCTTTTTCTGTCAAAGCTTGTATCTATATCAGTTTTGCCGATATCATTAGTAATCCTTGTTGTGAAAATGTATAGGACAAGATGTCTGCGAGAAGCCAGCGATATCGCACAAGAAATGACTACAAAAAAGTGGGATGTTTAAGTAAGGAAGTTTATAATAAAACCGGCTTGCAGCTTAATATAGGAAGTTAACTATAAGCGTGCTCTTGAGGGTTGAAAGTTGTATCTAGTGTCTTTCATAAGTTATATGTGACCATTTCCTGTCCTGATTGTGTCATGTATGCATTATACTGTAATGGATGAGACCTTAGAAATGATATTCTTATCTTATCATCATGGTATCAAATCTTCTAGGTAATGCTTTTCAAGGGGTACTATGACCGTTGTTTATCATTATTTGTGTATTTACAGGTCACTTTTTGCTGACTAATCTTCTTTTGGAGAAACTAAAATCTTCTGCACCAAGTCGCGTGGTGACAGTATCGTCAGTGGGTCATACGCTCACAGACGGAATCAACCTGGATGATCTCATGTTGCGGAAGGAGCCATACAGCAGATTTGAAGCTTATGAAAGAAGCAAGCTTGCAAATATCTACTTTTCCAGAGAATTGGGGAAGAAATTAAAAGGTGAGCACCTACCCACCATCGTATGGAAGGTCACATCTATTCATATATTTGAATTAAGTAGAATGTCAATGAAATCTCTCTCTCTTTCCATCCATCCATCCAATATAGTATGTATATCTATCTATCTATCTATCTATCTATCTATATATATATATATATATATATATATATATATATATATAAATATATATATATATTTATATATATATACATATCTATATCTATATATATCTATATCTATATACATATATATATATATATATATATATATATATATATATATATATATATATATATATATATATATATATATATATATATATATATATATATATATATATATATATATATATATATTCGAATTTCCAATCATTCCACCATTTGTCAACGATGGTTTTTGTAAAGAACCCATTCTATATCAAGGAATGTAACAGGAAAGCAATTTCATTATCATACAACAGATTTTGGAGTGACCACATATTCCCTCCATCCTGGAGCTGTAGTGACAGAGCTGGGGAGATACATCTTGGATTTCAAAGGCTCCAAAATAGTTGAGATCTTATTTTGGCCGATCGGGTGGTTGGCTTTTAAGACACCTGTCCAAGGAGCTCAGACCACCATCTACTGCGCCCTGGCACCAGAACTACAACAGCAAACAGGAAAATACTACAGGTGAGCTCTGCTTTCTGGGTTCTTATAATGCTAACTTTGGAATGGGGAGTACATCGATTTTAGGGAGAATCATTTGTTGGGTTTAGATAGACACTTCGATTTAAGATCTTTAAAAAGAAATGCTTCCACAAGAAAACAATTTTACCAAACAAATGAGGCCAGCTGTGTATGGATGAACTGATTTTAAAATGTTGCCCTACTTATCATCTTTCAAATCATCAACTTTGAAGCAATACTTCAAGAACTATTTGATTGAAAGTAAGTTGTTGCTGTTAGGTTTAACAATAAATCTATATCCAGAATATTGATGCTTTAGAGAGCTTCGAAGTTGTCAGGCCATTTGCACACTCAGGATGTGATCGGGTTAGGTAAAGAAATGGCCAGTGTTTAAGATGAATTCAAAGCAAAAAGAAATTCATGTTAAAAGGATGTCTGTTTGTTTTTCCGTTATTTCAGTGACTGTGCGGAGAAGGCTCCTAGCCTTATTGCTGAGGATGATAACATAGCTGCCAAACTGTGGGAGATAAGTGAAGAGTTGGTGGGCCTCAAATCAAAGCAGTAAACCACACGCACGGAAAAGACGACTGCCAGTGTTGATACCGATCAGTTGTTCCTCTTCTGCCACTCAGTGCTGCCACCTGATGGAGATAAATGTAACTACATATATGATTTGTAAAGAACCAAGGAAGTATTGTTTGAAGGAGATACAGGGTTGTGTGAATTCATATTTGAAAACACATATGTATGGAAGGAATGGACACTGGTGTTGTATAAGAGGAAGAATTCATGTATTAGCGAAACACATCCCCGGTGATGAAATGCTAGCCTCAGGCATGTGAAATATATGCAAATAGTGCAATTTTGCATCTCAACTGTGATCATACTGCAATATTACGTTTACATATTAAACTAAAATATTGGACATGAACATTTCCTGTTTTACTGTTTTTTGTTCATTGACGCTGGTGCTTCCACCAGACTGATAGAATGGTCAGCTTAACCCTTTCTCGTCTGGAGCTTTCACAGCATCTGACACGTATGGAACTACCCTAAAAACAAGCAATAGCTTAGAAATATTTGAGTGAGTGATGTTCTCCTTTAACCCGTTAATGTTCACAGTGGCCAAAATTAGCATGACCATTTTAATGAAATCTTGCAGGCAAATACAAAGTTAGGAAAACATTTAAAGGAAAAGATCATTTAGAAAATTACCAACAACAACCTAATTTTTAAGTGATTTTGATAAGCATTAAAGATCCAGACAGCAATTTCTCGAAGAACTCTTAGACATGAATGGATTTAAATATTTTCAAATTGCACTTCTTGAGTTCTGTTCTTGAGGTGTGCGACCATGTGTGTGCGACCATGTGTGCACTCTGGTTGAAAATGGGTTTAGCAATCAGGAAGGTGTAGAAACTATAGCTGATACATAAAATGAAGCACATTTCTATATTTGCCACTACAGGTGAACTTGGATATGACAGACTTGATGGGACCTGGAAAATGGGTCCGTCATATGCAAAATCTGTTGTATACATATGACGAATACTTGATATGCATCGAACTGGGAACAACCATATCATCCGTCATATGCAAAAATCTGTCGTACAGCGTTCCGTCATATCCAAGTTCACCTGTAATATGTTGAGCATGATGATAGTACTGCAGTTAGACTCCTAGAAGTATTTGATGAATTATTTGCTAGGAATTAATCAGATAGGCTTAGAAATGAGGGATGATAGATGTGTAGTGAATGACCATATTGCAGCCACCAGCAGCTGCTGAATGATGTTAACCCTTATGCTGGTGGTGGCTAATTTTGCCAATACAAAAGGATGCAAAAATCCTTGAAAATGATTGAAACCCTGGCAAATGGGTACTCGTCTGAGAGCACTCAGTGAGAGCTTTCCAATGAATACCAACATCACAGGGTTTAAATGGTTTTCAAAAATCTTTGTGTCATTGTGCTTAGGACAAAAGTACCCTTAGCATTGGAAGGGTTAAGTATTGTCATAATGTAAAACAGGAATACAATGACCATTTTATCCACAATTTATTAAAGAATTTAGAACCCAGGTACAGATTCATAGCTTGTATACATGGCAAAGATTGTTTCTGGAATAAATGTATGAATAAAAACAAGTTGAATCATTAATGTATATATAAAATCATTCAAAAGAGAGCACCTGTAACAACTTGAAATATGAATTACACCAAATCTACTGTTTCAAAGCTGTGTAGGCAAATATATGTTTCTAATCAGTGGCAAATCACACTACAGTTGATGCTTGATTGTGCCAGGGTTGTCATTGGCCCATGGATCATCCAGCTGAGTGGGGGTAGGTGGCCAGGTGAGGTCAACTGGCTCACCTGGGCAACAATGGGTTAACCCATTGTCACCTAAGCATAAACAAGTTTTGAAAAAAAATATCTAAATAAAGCAATCTTTTTTTAAAAGAAATATTTGACAGAAAAGTTTCTTTCCCTGTACAAGGAATTTTCAAATAGTGCACTATTTGAAGTGTTATGATAAAGATAGTTACATCACATGCACTGCAGTATGGGGGTTATCAGCGACTTCATTACAACTTGTAATGATCTTAATCTAGGATAAAATCTATAAATAGAAATATTTGATTTAATGATAACAATAATAGTAACAGTAGTTTTACATCTTGTAGTATCAAATGTGATGGTTAAAAAATGCAAGATGACTAAAAATGAAACTAACATAATATTTCCTTTTGCGATTGTATACCATTGTATTAACACATTTTATATGTATCAGCTGTTCAACATTTTGAAAATTGGTATATTATTTGCATTATTCAATTTCAAAACTATTCACTTTTCAAATATGAAATATTACAATCACGCACAAGTAACTGATACACTGTATCAGACCAGATAGCATTTTGCATCTTCATGTATATTTACAATTGTATAGTTTGATTAATAAAAGCTCACTAAGAGAATATACAACTTTGTTATTCATCTTTTGTATATCATGTAGCTACAAAAATAGTTATCTGTAATAAAGAGTATGAATCAATTATACTTGTCATAAACATATAAACGATTTGTTACCATATACATCTATGACATAACCATAACCATTGAGGATACAGAGGGGGTTTGAGGGGTTCAATGAACACCCCCTTTACAATTCAAAATGTTGATTTTCTTGCAGAGATGTGTAGCTTTTCTATAGTATTGCATAAAACCAATTAGGAAGATCTACCTCTCTGTTAACACAAACCCCCTTCATACAGAACAAAACCCCTCTACAGAAATCCAGGATACACCCCTAATATCTGGCAATGACCACATATGAGAGTAAAAACAAAACACGTCTATTGAGATGGAACCAGAGTGCCTCCATGTCAGGGCTTAACTCTTATGCTACCGGTGGCTAATTTTGGCAATACAAAATGACACAAAAAAGGTAAAAAATTACTGAAACCCTGGCATATGGGTACTCATCTGAGGGTACTCAATGAGAGCTCTCTAATGAATACCAAAATGACAGGGTTTAGATGGTTTTCAAAAATCTTTGCCTCCTTGTGCTTTGGACGAAAGTAGCCTTAGCATTGGAAGGGTTAAAGCATAGATAAATTGGCACTGGACCGAACACTTCTATGTGCTGAGTGGAGAGACTGGAAGATACAATGATATAACTGCCCTCGTCTCTCTGTCTGCTGACTCTCTGACATGAAAGTGAGATATAATGTCACCTTACAGTTCTACAAATCTAATTGTAGAATGGGAAAAGTGTTCACATCTCAGAGCTTCCACTGTACAACAGCGTTTGTAGAAATCTGGGAACAACTATCCTTTCTCTATCAAACATGTAATGGTCATAGTTAGTTATATTATCTAAAAATAGAGGCATTTGATTTCATATTAACATGCATATTTTCTGTACATCCGATATTAATTGCAATGGTTATAACAACTTATACAATATCTTAAACAGTATATTCTCAATTAGAGTATATTTGTGTGAATTAATTAACCCAGTAATGCCAAGAGCAGGTAGACTGCCCTGACCATTTTGGTAGTATCTTTCAGAAGAAAGTATCTCTGGAAAATATATGACAGGGAAATGTTAATCAGTATCGGAACACTAATTCTCCTTTGTATTATCTTAAGTCTATCCCTTGAGACCAATTGATTGTCTATTTCTCATGTCCACACTCACCCTATTTTTGGCCCAGGCCCGGCCCTAATTCTTTTTCTTTTATGACCAACAGACTGTTTCTCTGCAGTATTCTCTTTACAAAAGAATTAAATGTGGAGGTTGATATAAAATGAAATGATACTTCTCAACAAGTATCATGTCAACAACACTATACTTTTCACGTGGTGCTTTGAGCATGAATAGGTTAAAAGTTTATAGTAACACACAATATTGGAAATAAAAAAAAAGTTCATCATCGATCAACAATGAGTTGAACTACTAGCAGCATATGCAACCATAAGCACAGGTTTAGAAATGGCCTTTTACAGGAATGTTGGTTAATAAAAAACTAACTCACTAAGAGCTTAGAGCTCAAATGATAAAATGTATAAAGATTGTGAAGATTGTGTAGTAAAAATCCTATTGATTTTATACCAGTATGCATTTAAAATATATCATAATATGGTATTACAATTAACCCTTATCCTGCTAACCACAACAATTGTCGTGGTGTGCAGCAGTGCTTATAGGTTTCACAGCAGGATAAGGGTTAAGTGTATTAGGATCTCAGTATTAGATACTTTTCCAAAACCAGTATTCTTACCCAAAATATTAAAACAACAAGGCCACTAAGGCTGGAGTTTGAGGTTAAGTAGTACTCCGATACTTAAACCACCAAGGTTGAGATTAACGTAAAGTAAAATTATACATGACTCAAAACGCCAAATCTGAATATGTACTTAAGTCATCAAGACTTGAGGTTGAAGTCAACATAGATTCTATTCAATTAAACCATCAAAGCTGAATTCAATTAAAGTCACCAAAGCTGAATATGAGGTCAAGTAATACCCTATACACTTGAACCACCAAAGATGAATTGATTTAAGCCTTCAAAGCTGATTTCGAGGTCAAGTATTATTCCATACGCTTAAACCACCAAAGCTAAATTTGAGATAAAGTTAAGCTACCAAAGCAAAATTACATTTAAGCCACCAAAACTGAATTTGAGGTCAAGTAATATTGCATATGCTTAAACAACCAAGACCAAGTTGGAATTTAAATCATCAAGGCAAGGTTTGAGTTAAGGTAATATTCATACATCGAAAACTCAAAACCAGAATTTGCAATCAAGTAATATTTCAAACACTTAAACCTCAAAAGCTGATTTTGAAGTCTGGTAGTATTCTAGTATTCACACGATAAATCCTGAAAAGCTTATTATGATGTCACATAATATTCATAAACTTCAACCTCAAAAGCTGTTTTAGCTCAAAAGCTGTATTATTTACACACTTAAGCCCCCAAGGCTGACTCCATCGCAGTTGATCTCGATGTCTTTGTAATCGGAATACGAGACATCGTCAAAGGCACCGGGATTGTCCTTGTTTGCCTGCCGCATGAACTCGCTCACCGACATGCTCTGCAGATCCAAATCTTGAACTGGCGGCACGAAATCCATGCTGCAACACTCATCACCCGCGGGGAAGCTGAAGGCCTCGGCGTTACTCTCGCCCGACGGAGAATTTGGAGAAATATTGAAGGGATGACTAACAGGAAAGAACGGTGGAGAGTTGGAGTGATAACATGAAGCCATGTTGTCCACTCCAGCTCCCTCTGGTGTGGAGTACTGGAACTGACCGTTGGAATTGGACTGAAGCTGTTCATTCATCAACTTTGCATGTTGATTCATGAGAATGGCCAGGTCTTCTTTTGGAAAAGATTCCAATCCCGAGTCCTGCTCGCTTTCTGTGCTGTTCTCCCGTTTATCCTCCGTGGTTGCAACATCCACTGGGGCGCCATAGGTCTCATGAAACCATCTCGGATGCTCTTTCGTGAACGCCTTTGCCTCGGCAATAGCTTGAGAAAGTTGGCGGCCCTCCTCTGATCTCTCCACATACTCTTTCTCATTGATTCCGTCGGCGTAGTGAGTGATTCCGGGCTGGTGTTTCTTGAGGTTGTGGATGTGGAAGAAGAGGTCTTCGATGTGCCTCATGAGCTCGTACTTGGGCCCGGAGCAGATGTCGTCCATGATGAAGTGGTTGTTTTCCTTCTTGTGGCTCTCGTGGTAGCAGAAGTAGACCATGATGTACTTGGCGTAGGTGCCCTGTGGGATCTGCCCGTTATGCGGACGGAACTTCTCCACGACGCGCACGATGCCCGGTGTAAACATATCCCCGAGCGGAGAATCGTTATCCATCTTGGGATAGAACTGGCCTTTGTTGCGAGCCTTGTATTTGCGGTAGGCCCCCTGAGAGTTGACAATCAGGATGTAGTCGCAGAAGTCAATCTTGTTCATCAGCCACTGCATCTTGTTCTCCTGCTGTATCTCGGGGATGGACCACATGTCGAAGTAGACGTGGCAGGCCAGGTGCTGCAGGTACTCTGCCAGTTTCTGCACCACCTTGGTGTGGTACGAGTTATCCCTCGAGTACAGGATCAACACCTTCTTCCCCACCAGCTGGTTGCACACAGCTGCAGAATAAAAGATATGGATATAAAAATATAAATATACATGTCTGTTAAAGGTCTGAATGGTGACCAGAATTTACAGCAGTAGTTAAAACAGGGAATCCTTACAAAATAAAAGATTTAGAGAATGTAATTGCATTATCGTGTTTGTTTGTTTGCAGTCAAACAGTTAACTTATGACAGACTGTAATGTTAGCTGAAAAGATTTGAAAATTGAGTTAACATGCTGCTGTGTGATGTGGTTGCTTATCTTCCCACTCACTATGCATGTTCATTTTAATCCAATTTTATCTGCAGTAGGGAATGGCACCTTTCAAATTTTCATACTATGATACAATATCTATATTTCCTTAATGAGACGATACCTTAACAATACTTTTCACTATACTGTCTGCCTCTCAGGGATCTAATTTTGTTAAATTCAGCACCATAAGCTTTAAGAAATTATTTGCCAATAAATAGCGAAATACCTTTGTGTGGAGTTGTCCAGGTAACAATTAAGTCAATTTTCTATATATTTGAAATCTTAAAGATACTGCATGATACTTTAATTGTTTGATATGATACTTTTTCCCATTCCATATTGATATTAGCCCATTAATGCTCACAGTAGCCAAAACAGCCTGACAAATTCTGTAAAATCTTCCGAGCAAAAGCTTAGTTAGGAAAATATTTGAAGGAGAAATGTTGATGAGAACATTTCCAACAACTCTCCTTCAAATCTTTTGTAAAGCAATTCTTACTTTCCAAGATCATGTCAAAAGTATCATAGATCCAGACAACAATTTCAAGAGAAACTCTTAAGCATTAATGGGTTAGCATTGTATCGAATACTGGTACCAATCCCAAATCTGAAGTACTGAATACCTCTGAACATAATTCAATACATCAAGTAAGATTTTCAACAATATTTGAGGAGGCATTGGTAAATATAAACCCAACAGGAATTACAAAACTTTAGCCATAGAGGGAAAAATCTTACCTTGTTCCGGGTCTGGCTTGGGTGGATCTGAAGTAAAGTGAAATAAACGCTATTACTTTGCACATAATCTTATTCACACTACAGACAATTAACAATCCGGACTGTGTGTCTATAGATCTGCACTGGCTCAAAGCATCAAGTACTTTTTAACTTATTTATTCATCAATGCTATTGAAAGGTTCTTAGCCAGTAAGGCGTCTTGGCCTCCATCATTGTTATACCTAAATGTTATTCCAGGTGATGAGTTAGAAGCATGGAATTCTTTGCTTTTGCAAACAGTAAAGTTGTTATTCTATGAACGGGTGCATAGGACTTAACTAATATTCAATGGTATGATATTTTCTTGAAAATTATCATCTTAAACCTTTTGGAAATAAATAAGGCATGAATTCACAAACTATAAGAAGGAGAGTAGTAATTGGGGTTCTTATCACTTTCTCTGTTTCAAGCATTATCCAAAAGATGCCTTGCTCAAGAGATATAGCCAAGATAGTCAGGCCTTCTTTGACTGCTACGAGCATGACTGGGTTAACATTCACTAGTGCCACCCAGTGGCCCAACTTGTTGAACAACAGGTCCTTATGTAGACTTTCTCCGGGAGCCTAACCTAGTAACTGTGCTGGGTGACCAAAGGTCATTAACCCCCTCCCATCCCCTCAGCACCCCCACCCCACCCTGAACTTGGGTGTGCATTCTGCAAACCCAAGCCCATTACAAGGATACCCCTTACCACTAAATAGTGTTTTACACTCCCCCATTCAACCCCCCAAAAGTGAGGGATCATATAGGAATTTGATAAAAAGTCAATTTTCCAATCCTTATTTAAATCACATGAATCCTCTACCCCGACCCCCTTCCCTCCCGCCCACTCTACCCTCTCATTATCTCTATAATCGATTAACTCTACCCCTAGCCTAGATTTCTAGGCTGTCATATGTATTTTTTTTCTCTCATTTGTTTCTGTTACCAGGCACCAAATAGTCTAGATGGCCATAGTGTCCAATTTAGTTTACATTTGTCTCACCAGGATTTAGTTTGATTACTGTAAATCACTTAAATATGGCGTGAACATTATATAGCGCAATTACGGTACTCCCCTGGATAGCGTGATCTAAGTATAGCGGTGAACGGGAACACCAGCAGAATTTAAGAATTTAATAAAGATGGGGATTATATAATAGCGCATATGGGCAGAGCGCTATTATCGCTATCTTATTGTTCCCGCTATAATTTAGTGATTTACAGTATAACATATAGAGATGGGAGGAGCAGGTGGTGCCATCTATCTAACAAACCTGGTACCACACCACAGTGCTTGGTCAACACATACGGGAAGGTGAACATTACAGGGACTAGGAGCCTAGTCTACTCTACCCCCAGTCAGGCTCTATCCTAATATTAGCCATATGCCCATTACGACCCCATGCCCACTCTACCTTGTTTTGGCATGATTAACCCCATGCCAACCAGTACCCTCCATGCCCACTCTTACCTAACCTTCCTCCCCATGCCACCACGAGCCCTCATGCATTAACTAAGGTATACCCCAGCCAGTAAGTATAAGGTATGTGCACATCTCATATCTATCAATGAATACAGGTTCCACTGACATAAACTTCCCATTTACCAGTTTATTCATAAGTAACTATTGGAATTTTACTGGCAATACGATGTAGTTTATTTCCAAGAGACCTCTACCGCATGTACACCTCAAAATGCTTCTCATGCAGATATAAGAAGTTCATTTCTGGTTGTGCCCAGGATGTACATACAGACCCGCTTACTTTACATTTAAAGTATATCATGTTGGGAATTATGTGTTGGACAAATTTAGGGAAAGAGATTCATTGCAACATTCCTCTTCTACATCATCATCATCTTCATCATCATCTTCATCTCTATCCAGCGCTAGATATTGAAAAAATACAATAATAGTGATCTCTTTTTAAAAAAGGTGCTACTGCGAGTTTTTCCTCTTACCACAAACTACCTTGTATTAAGGTTAAAGAATTCCAATAAATGATTGGTATGGAATTTTGGCTATCCCCCCCCCCCCCCCCCCCCCCCCTGTTTAAGTATTAACCCATTTATGCCTGGAGGTCCCCTTCCGAAGTGTATCCTGTGCCTATGATACTTCATACTATGAAAATATACGTGGAATTTATCATAAATCTCCTTGAACTCTTTGAAGAAGAGTTGTTGGTTGGGCTCTGATGAGCATTTCTCCTCATATTTCACAACAACATCTAGTTTTTAGTCACTCTGTAATCACATGCCCTAGACTATCTGAGGTTTTATTTATATGAGGATATGCAGGTGTCAGGTTGCCTCATTTATCATTAGTCAACAGTCTACACATGTTTTTATGCTTTATAAGTTATCAACAGCACTATAAGGTCAAAGTCCTTTTAAAAAAAACCTTGATTTGTTACTCTATTTATGTAGCTTTTCAATTTTTGGCAGAGGTAACACATTCATGCCTGTAGTGCCCAAAAGCTTGACTAGTTCACTGATATCTTACTTTTGGGGCATCTTTTTACATATTTGATGAGTATAAATCATTTGGAACCCGACTGATAATTCATCCAGTATTGAATATATATGAAATCATGAACTTTTCAATGGTTCAGGCACCAACATAAGCTTCAGAACTAACTAACGATTTTTTCTTGCCCAACATAATTTCTGGCTTGCCTGTAATAAGTATTAAGGCAAATATTATTTATCATGGATTTAATGATTTAATTTTTTTTATTTACTTTTGTTGCATTGTTTGCATATTTGAGAGTATTTGTGCCATTTGAACAAGTGCAAAATAAAAATGTACTTTAAAGCCCTTTTTTTCAGAAATTCACTTGCCGGGGCAAGTGGGCAAGTACTTATGTTGGTGCCTGAGGTTATTTTTATGAAAATGCAAAGCCAGACCTGCTAATGTAAATTCCGCTGAATTACAGAAGTACTTCTGCATACCAAGCTGGCAGATTAGTTCAAAGTAAAATATGAGAGAGCTGCTCCCAGAATCAATGTATAAGGCACTGATCACCCTTTCAATGTTTGGTATTGAAATTCGATATAAGGCATATGAGAATGTTGGGTTAGTGGGTGGTTTCACTGGGTACTCCAGTTCCCTCCATCATTAATAACTGCCTAATCACAATTTAGCCTTTATATAGCAGAAAAATGACAATAAATGAAATTCAAAATCTAAATATGCCGTGATAGAGGTTACAATGTGAGGTTGGCTATTGTTAGATACAAGTACATGTATGAAGAAAAATCTGTCACACGACGTTGATCAGTGAAAAGGGAACAATATTTTGCGACAAATAAAATAGAATAGAAAATATATTTATGTTGAAAAATTTATCAAGTTTTTTCCAGTGTAAACCTAGGTCGGCACAGCAAACCTAGGTCTAATTATTACTAGTTGTCACTAGAACAAATATATATATATATATATATATATATATATATATATATATATATATATATATATATATATATATATATATATATATATATATATATATACATATATATATATTTTTATATATATATATATATATATATATATATATATATATATATATATATATATATAAATATATATCTATAAATATATATATATATATATATATATATATATATATATATATATATATATATATATATATATATATCCAAGCTAAAGTCCCCTAGTGCAATCAGCCAATCACTGACCTTGTGGTGGCGCTGCGGGAGATTTGTACTTCCTGAAGAGAATGATGGCCACCAATAGGACGAGCAGGATTCCTATGACCGAGCCTAGCACGGCTCCCACGATGACTCCCGCTCGGTCCACGAAAGTAATCTTTGACTGTGCTGGTGTCAGCCCACCAGAGGGCGTCGTTGCGACCGTGGAGGAGGAGGAGACTACCGGGGGCGGGGACGGCGTCGGATTACAGTCTCCTGGTTCCCCTGAAGAAGACAGAAGCAACACATAGAGCTAAACATGCAAAACACAACACCCAAAGCAGCCACATGGGGTCTAGCTATTCAGGTGTCTAAAGGCTTAGATGAATAGACACATGGATTCATCGCCACAGGCCTATTGCCATAGGACCCTTTACAGAGCCCTTTATCATTAATATTACAGAATAAGTTGTGCACCAACATGAGCAGAACGCATCTCTTGAGTGGCTCTTGTTAAAATCCCGGCGATAAGTTGTGTCAGGCCTGTTGAGCAAGACCTGCTGCGTAGCATATCCGGTGTCATAATTTTGTCAAGGAGATCTCCAAGCATGGATGTGATAAGACAGATGGTCACAACTCAGAGTGAAGTGGAATGATTTTTTCTTAAGAGTGAATTATGAGGTGGGTCTTTAACAAAACGTGGTCACAACTAAAGGTATCGTTGAATGTACTTCTTTTCTCCAGGGAGAGACATGAGATGGGTCTTTAAAGACATGTGTCTTAATTGAAAGGTAAAGTGGGATGAATCTCCTTTCTTCATGGTGAGTTATAAGATCGGTCTATAAAGAAAGGTGGTCTCAACTGAAGGTCAAGTGGAAAGAATTGCTTTTCTCCAAGGTGAGATGGAGTATACCGTAACAATATTGTGGTAATTAACTAATGCATACTTTGCGCATCCGTGGAGTCCGCATTTACCAAACTGTGTACCATTATTGGGACATATCCGATCCCTATGCTATCATTCCTACTACATGCTGACGCAATAGGTTGTCAACTGCCTGCCAAGCACATTACTTTGTGTGCGCAAAATTAAGATGGGTCTTTAAGAAAGTGTGGAGTGTGGGTGAGTTATAGGGTGAGACTTACAGTGTATGGATGTATGGTGATTGGTAGTGCGTACATGTACTGTTGTGGAGTGTGGGTGAGTTATAGGGTGAGACTTACAGTGTATGGATGTATGGTGATTGGTAGTGCGTACATGTACTGTTGTGGAGTGTGGGTGAGTTATAGGGTGAGACTTACAGTGTATGGATGAATGGTGATTGGTAGTGTGTACATGTACTGTTGTGGAGTGTGGGTGAGTTATAGGGTGAGACTTACAGTGTATGGATGTATGGTGATTGGTAGTGCGTACATGTACTGTTGTGGAGTGTGGGTGAGTTATAGGGTGAGACTTACAGTGTATGGATGTATGGTGATTGGTAGTGCGTACATGTACTGTTGTGGAGTGTGGGTGAGTTATAGGGTGAGACTTACAGTGTATGGATGTATGGTGATTGGTAGTGCGTACATGTACTGTTGTGGAGTGTGGGTGAGTTATAGGGTGAGACTTACAGTGTATGGATGAATGGTGATTGGTAGTGTGTACATGTACTGTTGTGGAGTGTGGGTGAGTTATAGGGTGAGACTTACAGTGTATGGATGTATGGTGATTGGTAGTGCGTACATGTACTGTTGTGGAGTGTGGGTGAGTTATAGGGTGAGACTTACAGTGTATGGATGTATGGTGATTGGTAGTGCGTACATGTACTGTTGTGGAGTGTGGGTGAGTTATAGGGTGAGACTTACAGTGTATGGATGTATGGTGATTGGTAGTGCGTACATGTACTGTTGTGGAGTGTGGGTGAGTTATAGGGTGAGACTTACAGTGTATGGATGTAAGGTGATTGGTAATGTGTACATGTACTGTTGTGGAGTGTGGGTGAGTTATAGGGTGAGACTTACAGTGTATGGATGTATGGTGATTGGTAGTGCGTACATGTACTGTTGTGGAGTGTGGGTGAGTTATAGGGTGAGACTTACAGTGTATGGATGTATGGTGATTGGTGGTGCGTACATGTACTGTTGTGGAGTGTGGGTGAGTTATAGGGTGAGACTTACAGTGTATGGATGTATGGTGATTGGTAGTGCGTACATGTACTGTTGTGGAGTGTGGGTGAGTTATAGGGTGAGACTTACAGTGTATGGATGTATGGTGATTGGTAGTGCGTACATGTACTGTTGTGGAGTATGGGTGAGTTATAGGGTGAGACTTACCGTGTATGGATGTATGGTGATTGGTAGTGCGTACATGTACTGTTGTGGAGTGTGGGTGAGATATAGGGTGAGACTTACAGTGTATGGATGTATGGTTATTGGTAGTGCGTACATGTACTGTTGTGGAGTGTGGGTGAGTTATAGGGTGAGACTTACCGTGTATGGATGTATGGTGATTGGTAGTGCGTACATGTACTGTTGTGGAGTGTGGGTGAGTTATAGGGTGAGACTTACAGTGTATGGATGAATGGTGATTGGTAGTGCGTACATGTACTGTTGTGGAGTGTGGGTGAGTTATAGGGTGAGACTTACAGTGTATGGATGTATGGTTATTGGTAGTGCGTACATGTACTGTTGTGGAGTGTGGGTGAGTTATAGGGTGAGACTTACAGTGTATGGATGTATGGTGATTGGTAGTGCGTACATGTACTGTTGTGGAGTGTGGGTGAGTTATAGGGTGAGACTTACCGTGTATGGATGTATGGTGATTGGTAGTGCGTACATGTACTGTTGTGGAGTGTGGGTGAGTTATAGGGTGAGACTTACAGTGTATGGATGAATGGTGATTGGTAGTGTGTACATGTACTGTTGTGGAGTGTGGGTGAGTTATAGGGTGAGACTTACAGTGTATGGATGTATGGTGATTGGTAGTGTGTACATGTACTGTTGTGGAGTGTGGGTGAGATATAGGGTGAGACTTACAGTGTATGGATGTATGGTTATTGGTAGTGCGTACATGTACTGTTGTGGAGTGTGGGTGAGTTATAGGGTGAGACTTACAGTGTATGGATGTATGGTGATTGGTAGTGCGTACATGTACTGTTGTGGAGTGTGGGTGAGTTATAGGGTGAGACTTACCGTGTATGGATGTAGTGTGATTGGTAGTGCGTACATGTACTGTTGTGGAGTGTGGGTGAGTTATAGGGTGAGACTTACAGTGTATGGATGTATGGTGATTGGTAATGTGTACATGTACTGTTGTGGAGTGTGGGTGAGTTATAGGGTAAGACTTACAGTGTATGGATGTATGGTGATTGGTAGTGCGTACATGTACTGTTGTGGAGTATGGGTGAGTTATAGGGTGAGACTTACCGTGTATGGATGTATGGTGATTGGTAGTGCGTACATGTACTGTTGTGGAGTGTGGGTGAGTTATAGGGTGAGACTTACAGTGTATGGATGTATGGTGATTGGTAGTGCGTACATGTACTGTTGTGGAGTGTGGGTGAGTTATAGGGTGAGACTTACCGTGTATGGATGTATGGTGATTGGTAGTGCGTACATGTACTGTTGTGGAGTGTGGGTGAGTTATAGGGTGAGACTTACAGTGTATGGATGAATGGTGATTGGTAGTGTGTACATGTACTGTTGTGGAGTGTGGGTGAGTTATAGGGTGAGACTTACAGTGTATGGATGTATGGTGATTGGTAGTGTGTACATGTACTGTTGTGGAGTGTGGGTGAGATATAGGGTGAGACTTACAGTGTATGGATGTATGGTTATTGGTAGTGCGTACATGTACTGTTGTGGAGTGTGGGTGAGTTATAGGGTGAGACTTACAGTGTATGGATGTATGGTGATTGGTAGTGCGTACATGTACTGTTGTGGAGTGTGGGTGAGTTATAGGGTGAGACTTACCGTGTATGGATGTAGTGTGATTGGTAGTGCGTACATGTACTGTTGTGGAGTGTGGGTGAGTTATAGGGTGAGACTTACAGTGTATGGATGAATGGTGATTGGTAGTGTGTACATGTACTGTTGTGGAGTGTGGGTGAGTTATAGGGTGAGACTTACAGTGTATGGATGTATGGTGATTGGTAGTGTGTACATGTACTGTTGTGGAGTGTGGGTGAGTTATAGGGTGAGACTTACAGTGTATGGATGTATGGTGATTGGTAGTGTGTACATGTACTGTTGTGGAGTGTGGGTGAGTTATAGGGTGAGACTTACAGTGTATGGATGTATGGTGATTGGTGGTGCGTACATGTACTGTTGTGGAGTGTGAGTGAGTTATAGGGTGAGACTTACAGTGTATGGATGTATGGTGATTGGTAGTGCGTACATGTACTGTTGTGGAGTGTGGGTGAGTTATAGGGTGAGACTTACAGTGTATGGATGTATGGTGATTGGTAGTGCGTACATGCACTGTTGTGGAGTGTGGGTGAGTTATAGGGTGAGACTTACCATGTATGGTGATGGGTACTGCGTACGCTGAGATTATACAATGGTCCATGCAGTCTCCTTCCCTGTTTTTGCACCTACAGTGATCTACACCTGTTGATGGCTGGATCTAAAAAATAACAACCCAAACTAAGCCACCAATGGATAACCTGGTTAGGACAGTAATGTATGGGAGAAAGTTGAAATAATATATGGTTAAAATAATGATTTTCCAACATCTTGGTAATGAGGGGTGTATGAAATTTAGACATGTTAGTATAGGTGATGATTTAAATAAGGGAATGGTCAGGATAAGCTAGAAACTACCAGGTGTTATTCTCATTTCAAAGTTCTATCATGAAGCAATTTTAGGTGAGCTTATAACTTTTTTTGGTTATTTCCCATGGTTTAGTTATGAGTAATAAGGTATAAGTGAGCTCATCCATTTCAGCAGTGGTATGTGTACGGCATATTCCCTCTTATCAGTGCAGCTCATGAGAAGAGTCAAATCTCATCAAAGCAAAATAGCATTTCGAAAAAATTATATATTCAAACTAAATTTGTTGTTTCTGTAGAGTAAAAGAATCTCTCTTCAAAGTATATATTTCTAGTATCCATCCATTGGCGAAGTTACAACTAAAATTCTTAAACCATTTGTGCACTCCTAGCGCAAATAGGTTTCAAACAAAAATAGTGTAGTTCGTGGTGATACTGAAATGTTCAATTCTTACTTACCCATATATTGTATACTCCAGGACAAACATTCTCAAATTTGACACTATTTCTAGGCTACAAAGAAGAAAAACACTCATATGAATCACATGCATTAATTTAGAATGACACAATTGTCAAATGCTTTCTTAAGTGGGAATGTCTATAAAGTGATGATGTAAAAAGAAATATTAAGTGGGTAAGAAATTTCAACTTTTATCAAAAAATTTGTGATTAGAATGTCATCATTACAAGGTGTATATTGAGAAAAGGAATGATAAAGAAAGACAAAACTGCATCATTGGAAAACGTGTTATCATAACTCAAGAATTACTTGTTATCAGTTGTAGAAAATGTCTGTAATATTCTAGCCATACAGTCAAACCTGCATTAAGAGACCACCCAAGGGAGGATCAAAATATGGTCTCTTAAGACAGGTGGTCTCTTATTAGAGGGTCATTTAAACTAGAATGTTAGACCAGGGGAATTGAAAATGTGGTCCCTTATTAATAGAGGTGGTCTTTCAGCCATGTTTGACTGTATCTGGAAGTTTTCTAAAAAAAAAAGAAATTTTTAATTAAATAGTGCCAAGAAAAATAAATTTTACAGGCCCAATAAAATTTTAGGTTATAGTGCCACAGACTTGTTTTTAGGTACAATCCATGTTGAGCAGACTTAAATCTTGGGGGTGTTCATTTTACTACCAATCCAATTGTTGCAAGCATATTAAGTTACCTTGCGCACTATCCACCGACACAGCTCCCGCGTCCCGCCCTCTATGAGACATTTCTGCTGAGTAACAGTACCACCTGTTCCATTCACAACTAGAGTGACCAAGTACTCTTCAAAGGAATAGTTGGCCGGGGCAAGGGTGAAGGTGACCTCCAAGCTGCGAGAATCAGTATCATTCTTTATAATCATCGGTATCAGCCACTCATTTGACGGCGTGTATTGGTCTTAAGAAAAATAAGGAAAAAGGGAAAGTATATAGAAAGTGAAACATTCATGAGGTGAAATGTATTCATGTTAACGGCCAATATGCAACAATACCCTGAAGCTGATCTCTTTCCCAGAAAAAAGTAAAATGTGGTATTTGAGGAATATGTAGTGCTGGTAAGGTTATTTATCATATGTTGCTACTAGCGTGTTTCTTGGTCTTGAGAAAAAACACACAATCAATTTCTTCGGAAAATATATAGAAAGAGAAAGAGTCATGAGGTGAAATGTCAACGGCCAATATGCAACAATACCTCGTAAAAACAGACGCTAATCTCTTTCCAAGAAAAATAATCAAATGTTAGATTTGTACTGATTAGTACTTAGATTAGTACTGCAGTAACATTATTTTTCATATTTTGCTACTGCCTTTAGTCTCAGACTAATTCATAAAGTCAAAATGCTGGAGCCTATATACTTTTCAGATTGTCAGTCACTTGCCATGTTGGGTAAGTAGATATTGCTTTTAACAAGTCCCAGAAAAAAATCAATTTCCCTGAAATATCTATTTCTTGGTACAGCGGCAGCTACCGTTGCTAACATAAAGATACGTTATGATGCAAAAACTCCCCAACTCGCTATATTTGGGACAGGTGCCATATGTGTGTTATACAGTACTTTATCATCATTTAAGTTAGAAGATGATAGGAAAGATTTAGAACAAGAGCTTTTGTTTGGAATATGTCAATATCTGAGGTGAGGTTTTCTGTATTTTTCTTAAATGTTCATTTCATATATTTAACCCTCATTATGCTGCGAACTAATTTGACCATTACCAAATGATGCAAAAACCTGAAAAATGACCAATACCCTGGCACATGGGTACCCATCTGGGAGTACTCAGTGAGAGATTTCCAATGAATACCAACATGGCAGGGTTAAGATGATTTTGATTTTTTTTATGTCCTTGTGCTTTTGGTGAAAATAGCCTCGCATTGGAAGGGTTAAGCATTTAATCAAAAGTGACAACATATCAAACAAGTAAACATAATTTCTACTTGCCCAACAGGCTTTTTACTTGCCCCAGCAGGCATGCTGGGTTAAGCTGCTGCCTGAAATACAGTGTTCTCACCTTTTGGCCATTTCGGCGTGTGAATGAACATATCGGCAAACTTGGATGTAATAGGCGGCCGTGCTTTTGGCAAGCTCCACAATCGTACATAAATATCTGCATTGTCATGGATAGGGTAAAGACAGTCATGGTAAAATGAAACCTACAAAAGAAAAGAACAGCATTTAGTGATATTGATTCACTTTTCCCTGTGTTTTTATTTCCTAACTTACCAGTTGCATATACAAAGGGACATTTAGGCTTTCAACAGACACCCTCAACTAATGTTGATTTTCTTGCTAAGAATTCTCATTTTTCGAGTTTTGCTTAAGTCAATGAGACAGATCTACCTCTCTATCAAGGTGGCTGTTAAAGGGGTTAGTTTGTGAATAAAGGGTAATTTGAGATTTTTACACATGTCAAAGGCTTGATAGGGAATTTGATTAGGTGGAACCCGGAAGTAACATCTAGAACATAGGAAGTGTATTTAAAAAATATGCCATGGTTAGAAATTCATTAAACTTTGGAAAAGCTATCATGGGAAGATACCCTTTGAATATCCAAAATAAAAAGGAGGGGGGGGGGGGGGGGGGGGGGGGTCACCAGTCATGCCATCCACATAGGTAGCACCTAAGTGGCACTTAAAATTTTCAAAGTTCACACCTAAAATTGAAAGTCCATTTAAAAAATACCCCACAGTTAGAAACTCATTAAACCTTGCATAGGCCATCATTGTCAGATGCCCATTGGATATCACGATAAAAAAGGGGTAAACCAATCATGCCGGCCATATTGTGGCGCCAAAGTGGCACTCTGTGTGCAAATTATTGTCTGACACATTGGGGCCACCTATATGGACAGCATGACTGATGAACCCCCTTTTTTTATTTTTGATTTTCAAAGGGGACCTGACAATGATAGCCTATCCAAGGTCTGATGAAATTCTAACTGTGTTGAATTTTTTAAATGGACTTTCAATTTTAGGTGTGAAATTAACAAATTTCTTGCCACTTTTGCATCACCAGCTTTCAAGGCTATGATAAGGGATATCCGTGAACAATAGGGCTGTCGATACATTGATATTTCTTTTTTGAGCATCTAATCAAATAGTAGGTAGTAAGTAGGTAGTTTGAAATTCAGAACAGTATGACATGTATATATCTATGATTTATTTCAAGGTTTAAACCTCACATCTGACACCCTGCAGGGAGGGTACTTTTGTAAAACTGTAAAACGCATTCCTCATTAGAAGACTATTCAGGCAATATACTTTACAAAGTATTTAAATACACACACAGAGAAAAAAACATTCATGAAAATCAAACCCACAATGGCTACCCATAATCCTTATTTTGAAAATCAATATATTGCCAGTGTATAAGTGTTCAAGAGAATAAAATATCTGTATGTATATGTATATATATGTATATATATATATGTATATATATATATATACATATATATATATATATATATATATATATATATATATATATATATATATATATATATATATATATATATATATATATATATATATATATATTCGTTTATATAACTCGCTATTTAAAACCCAGCGCCTTTCTTTCTTGCTACGTTTCTTAAACACTATTTTAACATAACTCCATCAACAATCACATCAGCCACATTGTTTACGAACGGTGAATTATGTATCATTGATCGTAATTGTTCGTCATATCATACCTCCAGCCAATCTCGCTGCGACAGATATTCATGAAACTGATCGTGAATTTCCGTTATTTCGTAAGTGGCTTGCCTTACTATACAGACTTCCTATTGCACTGCAAAAGGAAAGTGCGGCAAGTCACCACTTCGTTTATTTTGTAAACATGGCGGCTACCACACATGGGTAGGTAGAGGAGAACGGCCGCATCACTCTTCGCAGATTTACTATAAGTACGTTAGTTTACTTTTTTGGCCATTTCGATGCATCAATTAATGCATCAAGATGACAAAGTTGAAGTCATTGATTGACTGCAATTGTCGGTTCATCGATGTGAGGCGTATCGATGACTGCCTTAGTATACAATACTTAACTACATGTGCTATTCAAACCTCAATCGTTTTGGAGATTTACAGCAGATTATAGCAGTAAACCAAGTGGTATTAGATACTATAAACAAAACTCCCTACCTACCCTAATGTTTTTGGGACTGCTACAGGAATCATTTACAATTATTTTTAGGCCTTCTTGACAAAGCAGAATCTACCAGGCACAGGCCCTCCTAAGCTCATACCTTGTTGATGTCATCAACAGTGAAATGGGCATTGCTCAAATTGAAGAGACGACAGATTTGCTTTCCAGCACGGCTCCCACTGAGAACTAAAAGTGTCAGCTGGAATCCTGTGAGGTCTTTAACGCTGCCTGGAATCAAGAAAAAAAAACATAAATAAACCAGAGAATTACTATGGGATCTGCCAATAGTTATGGCCTGTAGCATAACAAAATCTCAAGGCCAGGAGTCCCTGAAGGTTTCTATAAGGGCCAGGTTTTATCCCAATTTTACCTGAACTTTAAGCTCCCTGGTATTTCATCAAATGTGGGAACTCCATCAATAAGTGTTGCTCATTTATTAACCATTATATACATGATATTATTGATGAGAATTTGATTTTTATGTGACAATGTCAAGTGGTGACACTTTTTTGAACCAATTGTCCCACGTTGGCAGATAAAATGCTGTGTTCCAGGAATAATAGTCTGTCCAGGATGAATATACTTGGACGCCTCTGGAAGTCCCCTAGCTCCCAGTCGCAGGATAAACTAGCAAGACAGGACTTGAGTAAAATAAAAGATGTAGAATTCTCTCTGGCAGCGCTATTTTACCCCTGTCCTGTTAAATCCAGGAGAAAATGTCACTCACCATCGTCCGGTAGTGTCCATGTGAAGTTGGCCCCGTGATAGCTTTTTTTGTATATACTGCTATACTTTTCAAAGAAGTTGGCGTTGAATTGTGTGGCCGCCGTGGGCCAGAATCCACCAGGCCCCGTGGGCCATCTTTCCGCGTGGAGCTCGCACACTGAAAAACAAAAGCTAATGGCATCAGGATCCATTCTTTCTCTCCAGGAGAACTCCTTGACACGTTCCATCTGGACCTATGATACTGAAGTACATACAACAAAAACTTTGTGCATTACTGGGTTTATTCCTCAGAGCATTTTCGAAGTCAGACTCACAGACTATGGCCAGTGGATACCTGATCGTAGTCTGGAGAAAACTTGTGAAAACAAGTACACGAGTCCCCTTTCATAGAATGTGATGGGTGTTAACCCATTCATGCCTGTGATGCCCAAAAAAGGCAATTTGTGACAAATCCAAATATTGGAAAACAGTTGAATGACAGATAATCATCAGGACATGATCAACCACTCGCATTCAAATATTTTATTTATTTTATATATTTCTATATGTTTTACAAAAGAATCATATGTCCAGATGGAACTGGACTCTGAAATCTCCAGGCATGAAAGGGTTGACAAGTAGCAGATGACCAACAGGCAGGGAAGTTTTTCCAAAATGGAACCTACTCAGGTAAAAGCAATAACAATGCCAGTTAAGTCACTGCTAAATGTGTTTACAATTTGACCAAGATAGCTGCAGGTAGGGCTGGACTCGATACGCACGGCGATTCTGAATTGGCATTTCTTGAGGATCGATACTCAAGAAATGCATATTCCAAGCGCTATTTCGATTCTTGGGACCGACCTTCGCGGTCTAATCCCTTGAATCATTTAGCTAAAACAAGTGAAATTGCGGCGAAACACAGAAATACAAATAAACATGCAAATAAAACTCACCTGTTGTTGTAGTTGTTATTCGTTTCTCCGCTCCGCGAAGCACAGAAAGCCGCCTAAAGCGGTGCTTCGGCGTGAGCCCTTCCTTTGGGAGGGTGTGGTGAGGGACAGATGCATACTGACAATACAAAACGCGCGAAATACTTGTCTCTCACCACACTTTCCAATAACCTATGTCACGCAATACAAGAATCGAGAATCGAATCGAAATAATCGAAATCGAAAAAAATATGTCAATGAATCGAATCGAAAAAAATTGGATGTCAAGCCCAGCCCTAGCTGCAGGACAAATCAATTGCAGAAAAACCTCTTAACTGAGTGGTCATTGTGATTGCAGTTTGACCACAACTATCGTCTGAGAGAATGCCAGGTCAGTTGGTGGTGACCAGTTACTTACATAACTATCAGAAGGGCAAAAAGACGGAGATATACAGATAAACAGAACTTTGGTTAAATAGGAAACCTTTGAGAAATGGGTGTACTGTAAACCAGATCTTTAGACTGGCCAAATACAATTAAACATTAAGTCAAAAAATGTCTTCACCTTTTCATGATTTGATAATTTCCATCTTAACACTATCATACTTGACTTAAGCATTTAAAACTTTGACTTAACTTAAAGTAAGACTTTTCAAAATATTTGGAAGATATCTTTTTGTTGGCTTCAAATTAGCATATTTCTTAAAAATACATTCTTAAAGATGCTTTTATCGAAAAGATATCACTGAAATAGTTCGGCCATTTTCAGCCATGAAAGACATGAATGATCGAGTTTAAACTGCTCAAGTTGGTACTATACTACACAATACATTGATATCACAGCCGCAACTAGCTACAGTAAGTACTCTCAGTGGGACATATCACAGTTTTCATTAAGCCTGCACAGCCCATTCACATAAGTGCTTGTAACGGATGCCCTGGCATCTGGTGTCTCGAAAACAAAGTAATATTTCGAGAAATAAGTCAGTGAAAATTATTATTCCTGTCAGGTTTAACAATCCACCCTCATTCAAGCACAAAAATCACTTTTTTGGGTAGTTATGTAGAAAGTGGGCATTTTTGATGCAAACAGGATAAGTACTAATAGAACTTGAATAAAAATCACTTAATTTGTGCTAATAAACATATATATATATATATATATATATATATATATATATATATTTATATATATATATATATATATATATATATATATATATATATTATATATATATATATATATATATATATATATATATATATATATATATATATATATATTATATATATATATATATATATATATATATATATATATATATATATATATATATATATATATATATATATATATATATATATATATTCAACTTGAATTTACCTTGTTATATTTTTTTAATCTAATAAATTTTTCAAATAAAAAAATAAAGTTTCCATCTTGTATGGTGCCTATAAATGTATCACTTGCCTTATGAACAAAAATCTGAATGATGAGATATACCACAGAGGGTGCAGATTATCAGCCAATCACAGACCTTTCATAAATTTATGTGCAAATCTGTTGCCTTTTAATTTAATGATTTAGAGAATAGTACCCCATCACCGTAAAAATAAAATGTTACTAAACCAACAGCTAACATCTACAATTACATGGCAGTGATGGCACCTACAGTAAGACGCACTATGGGTTCAAATGAGCAACGATTACCTTCATTCATAAAGAAACACACCAAGCATTTGGGTTTCTGTGCTACAATGCTGTGTGGCAAGAAATCAAATGCTTGCATGGTGGAATTTTATTTATCCACGTTTTTGATATATATGGGCTACGTCATGACTAAACAATTGCAAATGGTGGAGAAAAAATTTCCAAGGTAAACCACCACCCAAGCCATAAGTCACTGGCAACTATCTCGCCTACCCTAGTGATAGTGAGACAGTTTAGGTTCCAGTGGCCACGCCTTAGGCTACTAGGCTATCAGGGCAGGTCTTGAGTGAGTGCAATTCCAATTTGTCATGTCAGGTAAGTAAGAAGTGTATTCTACTTGTATAGCCGCTCATTTGAACCCTGAGTGACTTTTAACCCATATGCTGCTGGTGGCTCATTTGGGCAATACAAGATGAAAAATGACTAAAACCCTGGCATATGGGTACTCATATGAGAGCACTCAGCGAGAGCTATCCAATGAATACCAACATGACAGGGTTTAGATGGTTTTCAAGAATCTTGCATCCTTGTGCTTTGGAAGTATTCGATGGGTGGCTACATCTAGTGACCAGACAATAAACTACAGAAGCCAGGTGGATCACATCTTTCAATCACTTGGGAGAAGTTTGAGAGGAATTATAATTAAACCCTTTGTGCTCAGAGCTCCCACTAAAAGCTTGTGAGGATCTATGGTACTTAAAAAACTTTGACTATCAGAATCAGTTTTATTGAGGACACTACACAGATGACAGCTTCTGAGAAAATTCTAGGCATGAAATGGTAAACGAGAATATTGAATAAGATAATATTGGCATTAACATCAGAACACCAAGCTCTTGGGCCATGAATTGATTGAAAAAAAGCAAAATCACAATAATATCCAATGAGTCAATAATCAGTTTTGTAGATATGCCTAAAATACAGTACACACATTAATCATATATATGTGAACACAACAGTGAACTATGTGGTGGGCATTGGGAGAACTAATAGCTATCAACATATACCATACCTATAATACCAGCATCAGCCCTCACAGGGGGAATCCTTTTACCTGGTGTAATAATCACATAATAATAAAATAATAATATAATTTTTATTCAAAGAGGGAAACTCAGTCCAGTGGTGAGATTGATCTTCCCTGAGGCCATCTGGCATGTTTACAAGTAGCCTGAGGGCCCCAGGGTTACAAAGTAGTAGAGTGCATTGCTTTTAGGTATCGAGACTTGGTGGAAGGTAGAGATGGTGCACATCTAATTGAACAGCTAGTATAGATGGCATACATGAAACTAATTTACAAAAAACTTATTTCTCATACTTATACTATTGAAATGAAACTCAAACACAAAAGGTCCAGGTAAAGATATAAAGTAGTGGAAAGGTTTTTAAGGGTTTGAAAAATCTCTCTCCTAATAATGGTAGAAATGACTTAGGCCTAATACAAAAAGATGTTCGTTTCCTATTACCCTACCTACCCTAATTTTTTGGCCCTACCCTAATCTTTTTATTGCCCAAAATATTATTTTTTTCTAAAAAGCAAGGTAAAGATTTGTAATTGCTTCATATTCCATGCATGGCATACAAAAGAAATTGAAAAAAGAAAGAAGATAACATCAAATATCAGCATATAATACTAATTCAGTGGATTTAAATAGATCTAGATGCCGGGGCACTACTTTAGGTGCTGCTAATTTGCTTTACATGTACATATAATGCAGCATGGAGGAGAGAAAAAAATATATGATAAAATAAAATAAATTCCCTACCTACCTACCCTAAGGCTATTTCTTTCTAGCATATAATAGGAAACGAAAATATTTTTTGTTTAGGCCTTACATGAGCTTCTTGCATGCTCATAGCTTAGATGGATGTAAACAATGAGGGACGTACACATTGACCTGACACATACATGGACATATCTTAGGAACAGAGCAATGTTTTGAGAGATATTTCATCTGAGAGTTGTTGCTCCAGTAGTCAGCCCCTTTTCAAATATTTCTTTCAAATAACTCTATTTGATAAGTTATCATTGTGTGTGTGCATTCACGATGCAAAGTGGTTAAAATATACTTAGTCATTTTCCTAGTAGGTACTAGGTACCCCCTTGTTATTTATGGTTACCTCATGAAGTGAACACGACTACTTTAAGTGGATATTATATTACTATCAAAAGAAAACTTCCTTGTTCTTTCAGAGACCAATAGTCCAATACCCTTATATTTTGATTGGATAAGGAGGAATCATAAACATGTTTCCTTTCTTCAACATCCTGCTTCATCATCAATTGCTTTTGAGCATATCATATATAACCATGGCATTAACAATGCATCTGGATTGAAAGGAAGAACTGCTTTTTTCTAACTTTTCAAAAGCGTTTTTTGCATTTTGTAATCTTAGAACTGAATGACTCAACTAAAATCCAAAACAGTTTGAATAGAATCATACGTTGCTCTTTATCTAGGTTCCATGCCTAATTCATGATTTACATTTCTACAATTACATACTTATCAGTGATCCTATACAAATTCCATTACCTAAAGGGCCTTTATATCTATCAAACCATATGAACTCCCTGAGGAACATGCAAATAAAAGATCAACTTTTCATTCTTATATTTTCCTTACAAGGTGTCTATGTCATGAAATGAGCATGAGTCATAGAAGACTGATAATCGTGACATCTTTAACATGTCAATGCCTGTAGGGCTAAAAAATGTCAAACTATTTAGGTGTTACTTATTCACCAACGCATGGTTCACAAATTATTCATAAGAGAAATGCTGGTCTGAACCATAGGAACCAATATTTTCCTATTAGTTTGTGAACCTATACTTACTCTGAAAAAGTCATTTTCGACGTTATCAAATAACCAAATCAAACCTGCCATGAAAGTAGCTATGCATGATTGGGTTAATGACACACAAGTGGTGGATACAGAGTTTGCAGATAACCCCCCCCCCCCTTCCTACTGGGTACAGTTTGGATACACAAACCCAAACCCTTGTAAAGTACAAATGTACACCAGTCACATTTTGACTAGAATTTCTAAATAAGTAAACTAAGAGCATATTCTCTAAAATCTTTACTAAATTTGACCATTTTTTTTACTGAATTTGACTAAATTTGACTAAATTTTACATAAATTAAGGATACTAAACATTATCATAATACGTAGATACATTAATTATCATATCTTTATGATTGTTACCAGGAATATCTTGGCACCTTGCCTGAAGTAAAGTAGGACACACGGTTGTACAGGCACCCAGAATTTTCAAACACCAGATTTCCGAATCCTGGCTTAATTAAGGCTCAGAAAGCAAGTACTACTCCCTACCCAACTGATGGCTGACTAATTAGGTCACAGGATATCCTTACAGATACTGCTGCGGTAAATACTTTCAGTTTAAGTTCTCAGAAAAAAATCATATATAACTAGATCTACATCCTTGTAATGTAGGTTAGCCCACCACACCAACCCTGTGTACTTATATACTTGAGTAACCATGACAGGGAGTGGTGCAAACTGTGAGCTATAGACCGCAGCATTTGCTCTTAACCCACTAATGCTTAGGAGTTACTCTAGAAATTGCTGTTTGGATCGAAAAAAAAATTTGCCAATTACTTAGGAAATGAAAATGATTTTACAAAATATTTTTAGGAGAGTTGTTCATAGTGTCCACTTTACATTTCTCTTTCATATATTTTCCCAATTATTGCTTGAAAAATTTCAACAAAATTGCAAGGCTGCTTTTGGCCACCAAAAGATCTACCTCATTGGATTTAAGCAAAATTAGAGAAAAATTGAAAACTCGGATCAAAAATATCCACATTTTGAATTGTATCCACAGCTGATTGCTCTAACACCTTTTAAGGAAAATTCTAAGGAAGAATAGGTTAAATGATAATAATCTGTTTTCTTTGCTATGTGGGTTTAAAGTCCCCAGCATAAAAAGATATTTATCACGTTAGTTAATCAATCAAGCAAAGACAGCAGCCACTTCAGTGTAGCTGCTGAATGTCAGTCTCATTATGTTACTAAGCGAAGAACAATAGCAGGTGCCTGCAGCATGAGAAGAATACACACAACTCTACTCTTTACTCATATCAAGCCTGGTTCTCAGACTGAGTTAGGTATACTGAACCTACCACTATATATACTGGGTGATAAGTCGGTTTGTTGTCTCTCTCAAACTATAGATGGCAGCAAAGTTTTCATGAGTAGCAGTTTGTTACCATAGACAGTTCAAGTGTGTCCCCCTTGAGGATTAATACACAACTAAACCTGGAGTGAAATCAACTGAGGGTAGATCAGTGATACTCAGGAAAGAGCCAGTTTACATAGACTTGTAGCAAGTCTAACTCATAAATTGAGAGCAGTAGCATGACGACAGCTCAAAGGTCAATGACCTTTAAATAATACATTTACCATATTTCTAATGCAAAATTCCTTAACCAATTCATATCTTGAGTTAACACATGGTCTAAAGAACATACCTTCATTACAGAGCAATATTTGGAGAAATATTTGAACCAAGGTTGTTGTTCTTATTAGGTTTTTCAATACCCATTCTACTATCTTTCTCATGTATGCACTCCATATGCAAGAAGAAATGTGTTAATCTTATGGTTAATAGTAGTGGTGGCACGATTAATTGGCTCAAGCAATAGTCTGAGCTAAAGCACTCAACCAGGGGCACTCTATTTTATAGACCTCTGACTCAACCAAGAAAACTCACTTCTCAGAATTTTTAAGCTTCAACAATTTTGCCATTTAAAAACCTGCCCCGCTCCATCTTATTGATGAGAGCAAGATTCTCCCCCAAGATTCTCACAAACACACACACATTGTACATATATATGTATATATATACACACACACACATATATATATATATATATATATATATATATATATATATATATATATATATATATATATATATATATATATATATATATATATATATATATATATATATATATATATATATATATATATATATATATATATATATATATATATATATATATATATATATATATATATATATATATATATATATATATATATATATATACATATACATATAGAAGCAAGTCACATACTCTCTCTCATGTTGACAACCCTGGGTTTCATGCTTGTGCAATCCTCAGGCCATTACATAAGAGACCATATTGGATAAAAAGGTCCACACATGTGCTACATCTTGATTGCTTCAGGTGTCCTTGACCTTTCACCTTTGCGTATAAAGTATAAAATTTGCGTATAAAATATATATATATATATATCACAATATTGTCAGGGCTTAGAAGCATATACAGGATATGGGAATATGGTAAAGTTTGCTTTTGGCCCAGATGATAGCTCCTGCTTGACCAAGCCCTTCTGTTATTTGCTATGTCTGATATGCAGCTCAGCTTTACACAATGTACACAATATATTCACTGCTAGTGTAATAATGAAACAAAACCATATTAGTTTAGCTAATATGACACTAGGTCCCTGAGCATGACCATGGCTCTGAGCAACATCACCTTTCATCTACTGCTTGGGAAATACCCAAATAATGCACCCCCTCAACAGCACAGCCAGCCTGCTAGCCTGGGGCTATGCTATATATGTCAGGGCTAATAAAATATGGGACATTTAACCTGGTAAGGTTAGTGAGAATTTGGGGTCTCAAAAGCTGACCATATATGCTAGGATATCATTACATGGATTTGTATCAGCAGATCTCCCACACAGGACATCAACTGATATTCACTGCTTGCAGCAAATAAGCATAACTTATTGTCAAAGTGCCTGTCCTTAATGATCCAAGTGAAGCACTAATTACACTGAAGGTGTATAAATCACTTGTAGCAACACCCGTAGCGGTCAATTGCCCACTAGACCTTATGTGATTGAATGGTAATTGGCCCCGCTGCATCTCCCTGGAATCTACCTCTCTGCTTCAAGGCTAGCGAAAAATACCAAGGCTATAGTAACCCTTATGCTACTGGTGGCTAGTTTGGCCAACACACAGGCATGCAAAAAACTTTTAAAATGACTGATGAACCATGGCACATAGGTACTCATCTTAGCGTACTCCGCAAGAGTTATCCAATGAATACCAACATGAGAGGGTTAAGATGGGTTTTCAAAAAATCTTTGCATCTTTGTGATTTGGATGAAAGTAGCCTCAGCATTATAAGGGGTAAAATGAAGGTCATGAAACCCTGCTTGGCTAGTGAAACTCTAGGATGCTAATTCTCAAGCCCTGAATGCACTGGGCCAGTGTGCCCGTAGGTCCCCAGCACAGAGGCACAGTGCCAGAGTCTGCCTCCTACGGCTAGGCAATTCTTGTTTTTCCATTTCAATCAGCGACATGCAAAAATGTAGCTTCACATAGGAGCAACAGATCACTGCCAAAATGCCCTCTGCACATGACACCGCATAACAATGACAAAGAGCATGCAGGAAAAGTCAGGCCACATCTACTTTGAGCAATCAACACCAAAATGTAATAAAATTAATCTATTCATTCTGTTTTTTTTTGTGAAATATTTCACAAATTTGATTGGCATGTTTGATGGACCCGTACCTCAGGGGATGGCATTATGGCTTAAATAGTTGCAATAATTTCCGCCCTATTTCTAAAGTAAATACAGATGTTTGTAAGGAAAGGCAATTTACATTCACTCTCATCACCTGCTGTGGATTATGGCCTTATTACCTTTTTGCAGAGTTTCACATGCAAACATTGCCTTTGACCTAGTTAGGTGTATACATGTGTGTGCTAAAATAAGGAAGTTACCATCTCCCTTTCATCACCTGGCGCCTATTGTGAAACAGATTCCAATAACAAGGGTTTTTGCAGGTAGAAAGTGTCCTTTTGATCTTATCAGATGTTCACAGTCACTTGCTATCTAGAAAAAGGTAATTACCATCACCCTCATTAAATAGAGCCTAGTGTAACAGAGTTCCCACTATCAAGGGTGTTTACAGGTATAAGTTGCCCTTTGATCTATTAACCCTTATGCTGGTGGTGGCTAATTTGGTCAATACTAAATGATGCAAACACCTGAAAAATACCTGAAACCCTGGCACATGGGTACTCATCTGAGGGTACTCAGCAAGAACTATCCAATGAATACAACATCACAGGGTTTAAATGTTTTTCAATTTTTTTTTGCATCCTTGTGATTTGGCAAATGTAGCCTCTACCTTTCCTTAACAATTCAGTTCAATTCAGTACCACTAGTTTAATGAATCATATCATATCAGAAAAAACACCTTTCAGTTCTGCTAAGAACAACATGGTCACCATACAACATCAAATACATTCCCAAATTAGGTCCCTACACAGGTGAAAATCCAGCTATTTAAACACTCATTCACTAACAGGGGGAACCACCCACTAATGTCAAATCACTGATAACTTGCATGCTTCAGGGCAGATTCAGATTTTTACTTCTTGTTGTTTTGTTATGAATGATAAGCCAACAGCCCCAGGCATCAGTGCAGAAACCTGTCAATTTTCTTATTAATACAACTTGCAGCAAAGACAGCATGTCCAGAGACATCACATACCTATATTTATAAAAGCAGTCCCAAAATTTCCCGACAGAAAAATGCAAATTCAGGGCTCAACATTAACAAAAGATCACATTAGCCAAGCAAGGCTGTTTACCTCATCAACCTTTACTAGCCCAGAGATATTTTTGCTAATTTCATCTAGCCCCTTTGGGCTATTCACAAGTAAAATTTACTAGCCCTGCCCTTAAATAACTAGTCCTGGGTTATCTGGCTAGCCTTAATGTCGAGCCCTGATACTTCCCCAAACTGAAAAGGCCAACTTACTACCCCTAAAAATAGAACACTTCGTTTTAATGTGATTTTGTTATTTCCTTTTGATTTATTCATATCATATTTATTTGTGAAACACAGAGTTTGTGCTGGAATGCATTTGCATCATGGCCATATTACCTGATTCATTTACAAGTTACACAAATGATAGCATTTATTTATATTTATATATAACATTAATATATATCAAAATAATATTTTTTTATATAATTAATATTTTATTATAAATTTATTTCATTTACATATATTTATTTTCCTTTTAGATTAGGCCAAGTGAAAAGTATCCAAACTTACCCTCAAGAAATAACAAGCATCTGCAAATTTTCAAAGAATAACTTGAGGATAAATTAATTCAATGAGTATTTGTTTTATGATATGAAAGTGAAACTAGATATTAAGTTAATTCAATGACCATTTTTTTTTATGTTTCTAGAATTTTTCTCATAACATCAAATGTTTAAGGGAAAACTTGCTACTTGCAGGAATTTATTACAAGATTTAAAAGAAAAGTCTATTTCATATACCACAAAAACAATGACATCTTAATAAAATGCTACATAAAGATTTCATTTTATGAAAATGAAATTAAGACGGCAACAACTTACGTGATGAGTTTGAGACCACAGAGCAGGGCAGACGGGGCTGAAATAAAAGATAAATATTATCTATTGAATTCTCAATAAATATAGGTAAAAATGAAGATTAACTTAAACTCCTTAACACAAACAATAACAAAATAATAAATATCAAAGACATATTTTTCAAGTGCTTAATGAATATTTTTACTGTCATGGCAAAGATTATCAACAATCAATTATTATTGACTTCTTATGAAATTATGATTTCTTTAAGTAAGCAATACACAGCATGATAATTGAATATATATAATTTTGCTGATTTAGTGTTCATTAAACGACTATTTACTGTTCTCACAAGAATTACCCTTTGCTAGGACAGAGGCTATTAGAGATTAGAAAACCATATCCAAGAGTGAAAATCCTGGAGTACGTAAAATCAGTCCTCCTGAAGCACAACAATCTTTTGGTGGCTGATGTGTGACAAATGATTAAAGAATTTGTCATTAATTAGGTTGCATTTTACTGTATAAACCTTCATATCAATAATAGAGATCTGGACCATTCAAAAGACAATAACAATGGGTGGAGACTGTTGAGTCCACATCTAATAAAATCTATATCAAAAATTGTAATATCAGAAATATCAGAAAGGCACAGATAGGTTAAAAATCTATATGTTTCATGATGCTAATCAAACAAACAGAATAATCTGAATTCATTATTGATGTACATAACGGAAACAAGCCCAACACATGTTGCCTGTCACACGGCATGCTGGTGAGACAATATTGACAACTGGACAACCTGGATCATCTCATCACAAAGGCATCACAATGTATATGTTTACTTATTATGTGACATAATTGAACTTATCTAACAATAACAACCATATTTTTTCAAACATATATTTATTCTGTTATTAATTGTACATCTTTTATTTATAATGTTAGAAAACTTGTTTAACACTAGATAGGACCATTTTCAGAGAAGGTATCTCAACCTCTAGATTGGATTGATAAATTATCTTTTTAGTGTTCAAGATAATTATATTAATTTGACGAGAATTTTCGAGGTCACCCAGGATCCTTGCTACATTATTCATATCTTTCTGACAAAGGGGATTGATTTAAATCTAAATAAAATGAGTAAAATTAGAAATACAATCAACAAGATCAATCATTATCATTAAAAGGAAAAAATGCTCTGGTGAGAAAAATACCAATATCAGGCACCTGTCATGCACTTGATAAGGCCTTCAGATAGCACATGCATGCCATATTGACATAGTAGTAAACCAAAAGTGAGTAGGACAGTTTTTCAATGTAAAATATCAAAACAATAAATAACATGCTACGATCATTGCTCTTCAAGGTAGCTTATGGGACTAATTTCTTTGACTCAGTTTTTCATTTACCCAGCTTTTATTTTGAACACTCTTTAGCTTATATATCAAGTTAAATACATATTTCCTGGAACGTCTACTGAAGAGGAATACATTAAGGATAAAAAATGTTCTCTCCCAGTAGGGTGCAAGATTTTTGGGATAAAAAATGAAAAAACATGCAGTGTTTTCATACGAAGCTCCTATAGCCGCAATTATGAATCATGAAACGTCAAATTCCA
This sequence comes from Maea johnstoni, assembly GCA_963942565.1. NCBI lineage: Eukaryota > Metazoa > Annelida > Polychaeta > Spionida > Magelonidae > Maea > Maea johnstoni. Next base: position 2,467,437 of record OZ012687.1, on the reverse strand, counting down.
TAAGTGTGGAGAAGATAGGGAAGGGTATTCATGTTTTTCAAATTGTCGCTCTATTCTAATCTTATAACTGTTTCTTTCCATTTTTTTGTTGAAAATGAGAAAAATTGTACATGTATTTTTCAAATTCTAGATAGCATAACTTTGGATCAAAGTCAAAATTCGTACAACTATGATATACTTCCCCCCCCCCCCCCCCCCCCCAAAAAAAATATATACTCTTAGGCCAAAAAAAAAAAGTATCCGGTTTCTCATCCCCTGCCTGGTCACCTCAAACCCCCCCTGGTCCTCACTTTTTTTCTCTTTTTTCCCAGTACACCGCGCTATCCTCTGGAGGCTGTTGAGTTCTCATGTGGGTCAGTCATGAGTGACCATATTCCAAATGATAGTAGTGAGGAGCACATACTCAGCAAGGTGTTTGTTCGCAAAGATATCAATTGCCTAAATCCAATTGAAATTCTCTACTACTCCAGTAGCATTTTCCCCCTGATATGTACCAATTGTGCAGGAGACACAGATTTTGTTAAAGGGGCACAAGCTGATGCTTATTATCCTATATGCACTGGGTGCTGGGACAGCCACGGCAAGGTTTTGAAAAGAAAACGCAAACTTTTCAAAGAGAAGTAATGATCATTTGGAAAGACCAACGCCTAAATGCATTCCAGCCAATTGTTAATTTCTTCAAAACCACATAAAAAATAATTTTCTGTGACACAAAGGATGCATGTTGATTAGGCCTGTCATTGGTGGGAATTTTTTATCAATTCGATAATCGATAACAGCCCTAATGTTGATTTGGTGTAGACCTCCTCCTGTAAGTGCATGAAAAGAGATCCACAACAAAAAATGATCAAACTACATTCATGCCCACTATTTTCACTTTTCAATAAAGTGTTACTGTTGTGATTGAATAAAGATACCATTCGTACAAAGGTCTTCTATGATATATCTACACCCATACATAAACACCTTAAAAAAAAATTTAAAAAAAAATAAAAATCCCTGGCTGCCTGACGGATTTTCAAAATCTCTGGGATGAGAAACCGTTTTTTTTTTTTTTTTGGCCAGATATAAAATATTCATATGCCAATTTTTTTCTGCAAATACGCTGACATTTGATATCCAAAATGCCTGTTTGAAGTGAACATATTTTGAACAACTATTATATAGAAAGGAGCAAAAATCTTTTCCTCTTTGTATATATACATGTAAAGTTCTGTGATATGTGGTCTTCTTACTCTGCTTATAGATGACCAAGACTGTTACAAGTACAATTAATCTGATTATGGGGAAAAGGTGAATACTTGTAAAAATCTCAAAATCACCTTTTAATTAGTCTTGTCGTCTTGAGCAGTTGAGGTGACAGTCACACTTTCAGTTTTTAACTTCATAAACTGGTAGATGACACATTTTGACATTATCTTTTCCAAAACATCTTAAAGTTAAACAAATAAGGAAGGGCTTTTGTAACTCATTAACTGTTAATAACATCATACAGACCGCTGGTTAGCCCTGGATAACACTAACATCGAGAGGGCAACAAGGAAGTAACATAAACATCCATATTCTACCAGTCTACTGCTCACATGGGGGCCTCAGCTATCTATGCACTGATAAACACAGCAAGGGGAACTCCCTCCAGCTCCACCAACTCTCAACTTCCATCGGCGGCCGTACACCCAGTTACTTACCTCCGGCGAGCAGTCATTCTGCCTGGGACAAGTCCATATTCCTTCTACTTGTTGTAGGCAAACAATGAAACTTGTCAACACTAAAATCCGCCTTAACGCCATGGTGTATGCAGCTCCCTAGCAGTTCACATCCTGCTGTAAACACAGGAGCGAGTGGACTTCATGAATGTGATACTTTCCTGGAACTTTAGACTGGGTGTCTCTAAAATTGAGAAGCTAATTTCCGTCTGGAATCATGATGGGAATTTGTTAAAGATACGATTTACTATCTAATCTCTCTGTAATGGATGTTTTACAATAGTGTACTATTAAATATTTGACACAAACGCCTCTGATTGTATCAAATACTTTAAAAAGTACACAATAATCACTACAAAAACTATATGAAGAACTAATTTTCCGTGTACCGCTTTTATAAATATTCATTTTGAGACCTCTGGCGGACGGACTGCTAACTAAATATTTCAGTAACGCTCAATCACCCCGTCCACACAGTAGTATCTGAGAGAGAGAGAGAGAGAGAGAGAGAGAGAGAGAGAGAGAGAGAGAGAGAGAGAGAGAGAGAGAGATCTGATGGAACATGAAAGAGTTCACTAAGGCATTGACCATTAGATATCCAGGGGGGGGGGGCCGTGTATAGAAGTTAGGGCACAATTTTTTTTTTCGTTGAGATTCAGGGCATGATTATTTTTTTTTCATCAATTCAGGGCACAATTATTTTTTTTTTCACAGATTTTGAGGGCTCAATTTTTTTTCATCACTTTCAGGAACCTAGGGTGTCCAAGTTCGTATGCCATTGGCGCACAGGGGCCATCCGCCGGTGGCACACTGCCATTGCGGCCGGGGGAGTGGGGTTGCTGTTGATAGATGGCTCTAGTGGTTGTCACCCTGGTCAGTCAGAATGGTATATAAACATTAGGTGGTTTATTAAAGAAGTGATAAATTTTCTTGGCCTAGGACTAGGCTAGGCTGACTGTGGCACACTGCCATTGCGCCGGGGGTCTGGGGGCCGCTCAAGGCCCCCAAAAGCCAGAGGGTTCTAGATGCTCTGAGATGCATTCTCAGCCATATCTGAGCCCTAAATGAATTATTCCAGATGGAAATTCTTCCTGTTTTGAGAAACAATTTACCCTTTTTACCTTTTCATGGTGTGCAGGGCTGACTGTGGCACATTGCCATTGCGGCCGGGGGTCTGGGGGCCGCTCAAGGCCCCCAAAAGCCAGAGGGTTCTAGATGCTCTGAGATGCATTCTCAGCCATATCTGAGCCCTAAATGAATTATTCCAGATGGAAATTCTTCCTGTTTTGAGAAAACAATTTACCCTTTTTACCTTTTCATGGTGTGCAGGGCTGACTGTGGCACACTGCCATTGCGGCCGGGGGTCTGGGCCCCCAGAAGCCAGAGGGTTCTAGGTGCTCTGAGATGCATTCTCAGCCTTATCTGAGACGCTTCTTTTTGGTGTGCAATGCTGTCTGGCCAGAGCCCAATTATTTTTTTTCATGGAATCAGAACACAATTATTTTTTTCAAAGAATTTCAGGGCACGATTATTTTTTTCAAAGAATATCAGGGCACGATTATTTTTTTCAATTCTATACACGGCCCCCCCTGGATATGTAATGGTCAATGCCTAATAACAGGTAGGTACATACCTAGAATTGTATTTCTCTGGAAACAGAAAAGAAACTATGTAACTAGAAAAAAATGAATATGTATCTGAAATAAGATACATAGACAAAAAAGTAGAAAAAAGCAGAAAAACGATATTAGCTAGATGAAAACTCAGAGTTTGTTCTGAAATTGAGAAAGTTTGTTGAGGCTGCGAAACCTAAGGTGGATTTTTGAATAGGAGTTTTATCTACCCTGCTGTGCTTTTATTTGGCTCGTCAGCCTACAGTAATTATATATTGCGTGGAAGGTTTTTGGAAGAGCAGTACATCAAGCATTGCAAAATTACACGCCAAGCAGGGGCGAGTGGGTAAGATGTGTGAGATAAAAACTGGAAGAGTGCCTAGTAAACTGCAAAAGGGCTCAGTGTTTTCAAATGAAGCTCCTATCCACAAGTATGAACCGGGGTCCCTCAAATCTCGCAAACGTTCAATAGATCAATCGAGATGGAAAGGATTCGTACGGGATTCCGTTCAAGTTTTATAACATTTCATTCGTATCTTTGTTGAAAATGAGAAAATAAGTGTATTTTTCAACTTCTAGATTGCATGAATTTGGACCAAAGCCATTAAAAAATGTGATACCCTTTCCGCTGTAATACTCTAAGCTATAAATATACACGATAGAGCAAATTCATTATTAAACGGTTGATAACTATTCTTGCTCGTGTGCTAACCTATGGGAGGATCGGTGGCAGTCGTTCCACGCAACTCAGTGATGGCATTCAGTTGGTTAGGTTATGAGAGGGTGTAGACTTTAAAATATGTAATATGACCCTCTATTCACAAATTAACCACTGAAGCCACCTTGAGGGACTATGCCAAACGTATTTATATAAAAATCTAATGCAAAAGTGACCAGGGTGCTGAGAAAAGTAATGGCAATTGTCTAGTACATGCCGGTGATGCTAGATGTTCGATTTCTATATAAATGGAGACAATTATTCACCGAAACCCTTCACTGCTCTCTCTGTCTTGTCAGTCGGCCAATATTGTGGAGAGAAAACTGTTTATATTTCCTCCATGCTATCTGGATCATTCGCATATACAAGAAAGCTAAACATCTATAAATATAATGTCTCCCTATTTAATCCGTCCATTCACATTCCAAATGTGTTCGTTTTTACCTATTAACATAGATTTCTTGGACAAGGTTGGGTGTAGCCCGTATGTTCTTCCTATAGTTAGAAAAGACTAATTTCATTCAGTGCCTTGGCAAAGTATTGTTACAGGCATTAAGATCCGCCGCTGAGCATCGGTGTAGATTTATAGCCGAAACGTAGGTGTGTGTTGCTAAAGCTGAGGCCGCCAAGGCCGAAGCTTTGCAACAAACAATCTCGGGGAGGCTATAATTCTGCACCAATGCTCAGTGGCGGATCTCTTAATGCCTATCATAGCGGGTTTGAGTGATAAAAATATATAATACAACTCTGTAAAAAAATGACACAAAAAATCATGATTTTTAATGTTTGCTGAGCAGGGGTATGGTTGTGACCCGTTTCTAGGATAGTTAAGTACGATTTTCATTGTTGAAAATCGTAAATCACGATTTTTCTGTTTCTCGAAGCTGCGAATTGCGTATTAGATATTTACGAGAGTCGCGTTAAATTTACGGTAACCTCAAAGGTCATCGTAAATTTAGGAAGGACGTCTTTTCACGCTTGTTGCATGGCAACGTGAGTTAATCTCACGCACCTTGACGGGCACTTAACCACACGACCACCAGGACAGGCTCCATGATTTATATGTACATATGGTTTATTGATATTTGTAAAAAAGTAAAGTAACGCATTGTGTAAATTAACCTTTGATTGATACATACAACTGCGTGAATATTAACCCCTCCAATGCTAAGGCAACTTTTGTCCAGGAGATTTTTGAAAAACATCTTAACTCTGGCATGTTGGTATTCAATGGATGGCTCTCACTGTGAACTCTCAGATGAGTACCCATATATCAAGGTTTCAATTATTTTTCATGTATTACATCATTTCGTTTTGGCCAAATTAGCCACCAGCAGTTTAAGGATTAATCATTAATTAATGGGATATTTCTTTTGAATATAATACAATAAATAGTTTATCGATATTCATCGAATCTTGTAATCATTAAGAATTATCTATAAATGATGTAAATATATATTTTTTAATCTTAAAAATGATTTATAGAATATATCAATATGAATATATCATTTATCAATACCTGAATGTAGATATTCATACATAAATTATCAATATTTCAGATAACTTACAAAGGAATATTTAAAAAAAAAATGCGTTCTATATGCGATAAGAAATCGAACCCCAGTCACCCGAGATGATGTACCACAGGACTTATTTGACTCTGCTTCGGGACTTAAAACATTGGACACGCTGATTATGCTTAGGGCAATTCCAGAGAAAAATAACAAAAGGTGGGGGAACTCGCTTATAACCCTACTAGTGTTGATTGTTAAATGACGACTATCTAATACGGCTCGGGCTCTTTCTCTCTCTCTCTCTCTCAAATAAAAGATAATGATACCACCTCCTTCAAAGTTCAAACATTAACCATTTAAGTTAAGCAGTTAATTTGAATGGCGAACAACACTGCATAAAAAAGCAGGTTGGAAAAAGTAATTGCAATATTCCTCAATAGTTTTTGGACCGTATGTTTTTGTGTTACCTGGTATGACCTAATAGTATACCTAATGTAAAGCTGTTAGCAACCCGCGTAGTCCTACTCGAGTCTCTATTGTACATATACTTTATTTTCTTAAGTTCTTTCTTTTTAGTTTACGTGTAATTTTGTTTTTCTTGATATATATATATATATATATATATATATATATATATATATATATATATATATATATATATATATATATATATATATATATATGTGTGTGTGTGTGTGTGTGTGTTTTGTATTTGATATGATTTTGCACCTAAACAGTACAGTCAATAAACATACAATACAAAGTATGCTACGGCGGGATGAATGCCCACGTTCCATGACGTTCACGTCGCAGATGCCCGACTCCCGAAGTATACGCAACAATAGCCTAGGACGCCCCAATAATTTCCCCTAAATGACGTCACCAATTCAAAGACTTGACGATCAATTACGAAGAAATATGAGGCGTTGTAAGTAAGCACACTTAAATTACTGTCGTTCAGTATGGGGAAACTGCCCGACATAAAAGGCTAACTAAATTACAAGGACGGACAGCCCGATTAATATTAGAAAACGATTTGTCATTTCCATTTTCTGATTTATTTAAAAAGCTAAAAAGGCTCCCTTTTCCAAAATATGTGGAATACCAATTGGCTGTCACTGAATACAAAAGCTTAAAACACCCATTACATGAACAAACTTTTCTCATATCCACAAGGAAATCACATCTATGGTACTCGAAATGGCGGAACGCTATCTCATCATTGTAAGCCTTTCCAAAATGTAACAATCTTTTGGCCAAAAATGCATTTCATACTCAGTGCCCCAAGTTTGGAATGGCTTAACTGTTCAAGCAATCAGATGTGCACTATCTCTACCTTCCTTCAAGTCTCGATACCTAAAAGCCATGTACCTGCTACTTCGTGACCCTGAGGCCCTCAGGCTACTTGTTGACATGCCAGAAGGCCACAGGGAAGATCCTTACCATCGGACTGAGTCACCCTCTTTAAATAAAGATTATTATTATCATCATTATTATTAAGGTGTAGGTCATTTCTTATTTGAAAGTATTGGTGCAGCAAAGTGTGTCCTCATTGATGTTTTGACAGGCAAAAATGGTGGATTGCCTACTCTATATTTTAGCTTTTTAGGTGCTTCAGTATAACGATCATTTCTTGTTTTACTTGACTTGACTAGTGGCTATTCTAAATAGTGTATAAGAGATGAAGACTAAGGTGCCTACTACTTCACTGCCTCTAATAGGCAGGTCAGTCCAGTGGCTCTAAGTGCTGTATTCTGTGGTGCTGTCTACATTCACAATGAAATGACCCTTTGTTTGTGTGTCATCCCTTCATGAGGGGTGTTGTTTGTTTATAAATGCTAAGAATTAAAGTACTGAGGGTTTATGTCATAAATTCTGATTTCTCCAATAGGAGCAGGGATATTTGTTGATGAATATGTAAGAGCCATGATCAGTGGCTGAAGTAGACAAGTGTCCATCCACAGTGCCCAAGGACAGGCGACAGTTCCACTATATGGTAACTGAGCTCCTATTTTTTTCAGAAATTGTAACATAAGTGTATGGACCGATTGCGATATTTCAATATTATATATGGCATGCAGCATAGATAAACAGTGGCGGAATGCTGATACCTGTTTTTGGATCACCTCAACCCAGAGTTGGTGTGAAACAGAACCTTGAAGGAATTGAACTGTTAGAACTATTGATCTTTTAACTATCTTTGTACACCCCCATGGCTATGTAACCAGTTATACTTTTTCCATCATAAATTTAGAACGTGTCACTATCCATTGGAAGTACCGGTATATGGAGTGAAAGCTATTGCACATCTGTATCACATCCCCGCTCAGATCCTCTGGGCATATGGATTTGTAAAACGCTACGAAACAACCTATCAGTCTGCACTGACATTCCAGATTCCTTTAAGCTAGAACATTTTGACCATTATTTCCATCTCATTTTTTCCCCGGAGCATGAATAACAATAGTCTTTGAAGCAAGGTCATGTTACAGGTATGTTGAATAAATAGAGAACTGTGGTAAAGCCTGGTGTTTAAGTAAGAGTGGGTCCCGACACATGCACATGTTATCTAAGCGGTGCCATATCAAAATACACCTTTATTGACAACTTCAAGTGGACTATGAAATGTTACCTATACAATGGTATAAGCACTGTTGTCTTGTTTTCAGATATTCAACTTTACTTGAAGGGCTGTTTCCCTAGTAACTCCAGGTTGGCAAGTTATAGTGCTGCCATCTATTGTAAATTGGCAGAACACAATACTTCTTCTGTTTTTGTTTCACTAATATTTCCTAGTTCTCTTGTCTAAATTCCCTGTAGGGTAAGTTTTCCCATACTTTATTGAGAAGAGCTCATGAACAACTTCCACGGCAGGGGGACATCAGCCCATGATTTAGACAAGTGCTACCGATTCTATTTACCGAAACCTTGCTTGCCACATTTACAGCCCAGGCCAAGCAGTAACACCAGACAGTCCTGATCACTATTTCGGTGCTCATGTATTGAGATATCTGCTCTTCTCCTTTAACTACTACAGACCTAGGTCATCAGATTTATGATTGAAAATATAATTTAAAGACACCATTTACTAATTATAACCTGCAGAGAATGATCATCATAAGCATTATCCTAACATTCACATTTCATCTGTTTAATCATCCATTCCTCTTATAATGAAAATGCATATACATTAGGGGCAGTGAGAAAAACTACTGATCGCTTTAAAGGTTCATAAAAATGATCTCTTAAGGGACTTAAATGTTACACAATACAAAGGACACTAACAATATTTGTAACTGTAGGACTACCTCATGGGAAAAGCTAAGGAAAACAAATAAAACTAACAAGATAACTTCCCCTGGACATTTATTTTACAGCATTTGTTACAAATAAATTTCAGGTCTAAGATCTTGGTCTCTCCTTCTTTCCTTTGTAGAGAGCGAGCAGTGAGACGTTGGCAACCTTCACCACCTTGAAACGTACACCGGGAATATCACCGACGGCGTGACCCTTACGACCAAATCCAGCAACCAACACTTCATCGTTCTCCTGGAAAATACAATAAATAAAATCATCAGCAAACGATCAACACAATCAGTTACATTTCTCCCTATTGTTTTAATTCATTTGTGGCACATTCTGAATAGTTTGAATGCACCATGGAAAAGATCTTCAAGGGATATTGACAGTAAATATTCAACCTTCTCATGTATTCAAATTATTGAAATTATCATTTTACCTGGCCAATCTATGTTCAGAGAATATCATTTAAATTAAAATTCTTTAATCTGACATACTGTAGTTCACACAATATATTTTGGCAGGCCATGCCTTAGCTTTAGTCAAGAATATAGGTTCACTAAAACTAGCCTTCGGGACATTCTATATGCATAGAGACCTTATCAATACAACATATCCAACTCCACTTGTTTTCTACTAGGACTGTCATTGATATGACAAGTATCGATCGAAATAATTATTCCAATTAATCGAGAAAAAAATATTTTGTTAATCGAATCGAATTAATCGAAACACATTTTTTCAGCCTTTTACGCAATTTCTAGCCAACGCTATTAAGAATTTTGAAGAGAAACTCAAGTATCTAATCAGAAAGTGTTGAGAAAACCTTCATTGTCTTTGCATTGTGGGAATCTTAGGATCCTAGCCACAAAAATAGTGTGGAACATGTGAAAATATTCTATTACTGCAGTTCTTCACAATCGAATCGAAATAATCGGAATCGAAAAATAAAATGTCAATGATCGAATCGAAAAAAAATGGATGTCAATGACAGTACTATTTTCTACACACTCCATACTAATGCCTAGACGAAGAGTATATAATATTTCTTATTTGATTAGCTATGATGTTGCCAGGCCAGGTAGTCAGTATCATACGCTTTTCATTAGGTCGGTTCACAAGGTTTCTGTGTTTTGCGACTATTTTTGTTTGCCCCCCTTTCCTCTCCTTTGTTCCCAGCAAAAAGACACCCTCATAAAAGGCCTCCGGTTAAATTTTTGGGAATATATTTTATGGCAACTTTATACTAATCAATAATATTCTTAACCCACTTCTTAAGTTTACTTCTGTGCAACTGGGTCTTACCTCAATAACGTTAAGGGAACCATCTTTTGGTACGAAAGCTGTGATCTTCTTTCCGTTTTTGATCAACTGTACTCTGACACACTTTCGGATAGCAGAGTTAGGCTGCTTGGCCTCAACACCACTGAAACAAACAATAGAAGAATTGCAATCACTCAAAAAGAAAAAAGTACAGTAACAAAATAGGGGCTTATCAAACACACTATGCTTAAGACTTCAAAGAGCTTCCAACATTTCATCTGATTTACAAAGCTTTGGTCAACAATAAATTCTTCCTCGTCTCTTTTCATCTGGCAGATAGAAATTTGCAGGATCATTTATCTCTTATAGTGTGAATTACAATGAACTCAAGTTATAGCCTAATAATGATTTTCAAGACATGAGAATGACAAAGAACATATCAAATATTTCTCAGGTCTTGCACTTTTAACCAATTCAGGCTGAAGGATCTCTGGGGTATGTCATTCGAATGATATATTTGAAAATAACTTGATAATTTTACCTGTAATATCACAAATTCCTTGACATGGTTGTGTTTTGGGTTCTGATCAATATTTCTCTATCATACACTATCCAAATACTGTCAAGTTGAGCATTAAATTTAAGTCTTGAACAAAATAACCCCTTCTCTGACCCGTTTTCATGTTTATTTGACAGAATACAGAATAAAAGATAATTACTTTTTCCATACTAAAATAATTTCAGATGACACCTGACATTATTAATGGTAATGTTAGATAAAATTTTCCTACATATACTTACATCTTCTCAAGAACGATGCCTTTTGCGTGGGAAGCACCACCGAAGGGGTTAGCCTTCCATCTGGTTCCCAAGTGAGATTTCTTGTAATCCTTATCGCACCATTTCTGGTCACGACGATGGTTACGCATCTTACGTGCGGTGTGCAATCCCCTGGGCTTACCTGAAATTAAAAAGGTCATTATTATTGGCAGGGTTCGACTTTCCCAGGGGCATATGCCCCTAGATTTTGCTGTGGGCCCCTAGATCCGTCAGGCTAGGGGCCCAAAATAGCATGTATCATGGTCTTAGCCAGCAGGGCGTCTGGGTGCCTTTTTGGACACCCAAACCCTTAAAAAGAACCCCTCAGGACACCCAAATATTTTTGTGTGGAATTTCTAAAAATCCCAAATGTCAAGCTTATAATTGAATTTTTTCATCTCATTATAATTCCCATGACATTGTTTAATGATATCATGCCTTATTTTGATGAATTTATACATGTTTATGGTTGAAATATGAGTATATTGGGATCCCCCTCAAAAATGTGGACGCCCAAACCAGGGTCTTAGCCGATATTTGGAAACAGGGTGTCCAAATAGAGGTTTCATAGACTTTTGCGTGTCCAAAGTGTGGTACAAAATACATACTACTAATAAGATAGACCCTATACCTTTACAGATTTTGCTTTTTTAGGCCAGATACTGCTTTGTGTGTCTTATAAAAGTGACACTAAAGCTTCTACATCTTCTATCTTCTAAGAAAAGTCATCTTCAGCAAATTCTGACAAACTTTTGGGTGTCCAAGCTGTCAAAAAACAGTGTTCTGTGTGTCCAAATGACACGCTGGACGCATTGCGGCTAAGCCCCTGGCCCAAACATTTTACAACTGCCAATTTTAGGCACCCAGTTTCTAAATCCTGGCTAAGACACTGGCATGTATAATAACCAGAAATTCTGTTTTTGACAACTTATTTTCATCAAAAGACCTTTTCGGGCCCCACGCCTGAAAACTAAGTGTAAGACCCTGATTGGGATTTCTTTTTCATGTCTTAGCATTTTGAAGAGGATGTGAATTGTTGAATCAAGGGAGCTTTGGTCATTAATTAAACCCCACACTTATTTTAAACATTTTCAATTGGGTAAGAGTTGATTGTGTAACTTTATATGAACCACATCAATAACCATGATGAAGAGTCGCTAGTCAATGTAACTTCACTTCTTATATGGATAACCAGTGGGCGTGCTTATAGGTGAAGCCACAAAATAGTGGTCTGTTGTGAATTGGTTAACATTCTCAATATAATTATTGTATTCAATTATGAACAGTAAATCAACCCCACTGTTCCATTAATATTCCAGAGACACTTATGAAGCAGCAGACCCTTTGATTAAGCATGTTCTTTCAGTTGTATTTTGTATTGCCTAACCCCATAGTGGGTGCTGTTGAGCACTTTTCTGTGCTCACCATGCACATGGTTACCTTCACAAGCATGGAGGGATCGATTCACACCTAAATTTGGTTCAAATTTAGATGTTTAATACTTTCAAGACCCAGCAGCGGGTTAAGAATTCTAGTATGTTATACAATTCTGGTACTGAATCATGAGGTCATAAAATACAGATTTCTCTAGAAAAATTGGATAAATTCAAGATTGAATATCAACAATCATGCCAGTTTTAAAACAATAAGCATTCTTGATAGAAATATCATTGAGTGAAATTCAAAAAAAAGTTGTGGTTTGTGCTCTCAGAGACAGCTTTTGATATTATGTAGATTATGCCAGCATCAGGTCCAGATCCAACCCTAGATCGTAGTGTACCAGTTAGACGTAAGTGCAGCACTTCAACTGAAGTGTATGTGTACAGTCTAAGGTGGTTCACTTCGATCTAAGGGCAGCACGTAGATTGTAGTGTCTGAGCATGCTCAGTGAGCACTTCCTGTTGACTTATGGTAGCTCTACCAAAATAAAGAGAAGGAGGTACATACGTTCGTTTAAATATGTCTAAGTGACTAAAAACATTACAGAAACGTATGAAATTGGCGGGTTTGGTGTGATTTATATAAAAGAACATATATGCAAAGTTTGAGTTAGATCCATTGACAGCTGATGGTTCTAGCTCTTCTTGAATGAATTGATATTTCCCTTTTCAAGGTAGATATGCCATCTTGACAGCATATACTTTTATCATGATGTTCCTTCTTTTCGCATACAGAGTTGAAACCCTTCCGGAAGGTTTTGCCCGCTGATATTTCACACACTTGTAGTTAAAAGTGTGGCGATTAAAATGAGACTAGTCTGAAGTGTGAACATTACCTAATTCTTTCACCCTGCCACTTCAAACAAGTACTGTTTTTTCCTGTTTTCTTGAGGTTCACATTGCTTTTCCCTTGATCTCCTGTGCATTTCAATATTAGTATTTATTCTCGGGCAGAGTTGAAAACCTTCCGGAAGGTTTTGCCCGCTGATATTTCACACACATAAAGTTTAAAGTGTGGCGATTAAAATGAGACTAGTCTGAAGTGTGAACATTACCTAATTCTCTCACTCTGCCACTTCAAACATGTACTGTTTTCTTGAGGTTCACATTGCTAATTTCCATCGATCTCCTGTGCATTTCAATATTGGTATTCATTCTCGGGCAGAGTTGAAAATCTTCCGGAAGGTTTTGCCCGCTGATATTTCACACACATATAGTTAAAAGTGTGGCGATTAAAATGAGACTAGTCTGAAGTGTAAACATTACCTAATTCTCTCACTCTGCCACTTCAAACATGTACTGTTTTCTTGATGTTTACATTGCTAATTTCCATCAATCTCCTGTGCATTTCACTATTAGTATTTACTCTCGGGCAGAGTTGAAAACCTTCCGGAAGGTTTTGCCCTCAGATGTTTCACAAACTTGTAGTTAAAAGTGTGGCGATTAAAATGAGACTAGTCTGAAGTGTGAACATAACCTAATTCTCTCACCCTGCCACTTCAAACATGTACTGATTTCTTGAGGTTCACATTGCTTTTCCATTGATCTCCTGTGCATTTCAATATAAGCATTTCAATATAAGCAGAGTTGAAAACCTTCCGGAAGGTTTTGCCCGCTGATGTTTTACAAACTTGTAGTCAAAAGTGTGGCGATTAAAATAAGACTAGTCTGAAGTGTGAACATAAACTTATTCTCTAAACGTGTTAATTGCGAGGAGGAACCTGGATCAAATTCCCAACAAGTCACTTTCTTTTTCATCTCTTTTTTTTTGGATAAATTTTGTTTACAACATTATACTATTTCTTTATCAATTTCAATCCTTTTCCTTCAGTATTTGCCTTTTTCTTTTATAAGAATATCATCATAAAAATTATTTATGCATTATGAGCCATATGAACCATGTGTTGTCTCAGTGGATACTTATGTCTTTTATATCTTTTCTTATAGATAAACAAAAGGAAGTAGCTAGTCTGTATCATACACATGGAGAAAAAGGGCCCCCAAGGTGATTTCATTCTTTTCATGATTTCAAACAGAAATAAATTAGATTTCTATGAATTTCTTTTGAAATTCAACAATTTGTAACATTCATTTCCAATCTAAGCCAGAGATAGGGGGGATAAATATTGATTATTTGAAAATTGAGCATGTTATTGTATGGAACTGATCATTTACCTAGACCTTTTAAATAAAAAGGAGTGAGCTTTTGTTAAGAAGCATAATCTTAGCCAGGATTTTAAAACTGCCATATGTTATCTGCACATAAAGTTACTGTTAGGAAAATTATCTGGAAAGGTGTTTTCGTGGCAGCTGCCCATACAGGCTGAACCGGTACGGAAAGAAATCTCTATTTTGAGACCCCTCCTTCCAATAGGCACTTTATTTTTTTGGATACACTTCTTAACTCATTGATATATTATTAAACAATCTTATTATAATTTTTAATTTCTGTTTAAATGTATTACTCAATCTCTACTTTTAATATTACAAGGGCTTCAGGATAGTTCAAATACCTCCATTCAAACCTGAGATTGATTATGTTTGTAACTTTTGTTTGCACAGTCATGAGAAATGGAGGCATCACAAAGGCCCCTACTCATTGCAGTATGTAGAAGATGTGAACCAAAGGTCCAAGACAAGGATATCGAGAAGGTCCACACTCCTTAGGAAGGCATATGAACTACATGTTACAACCGGGGATGTTGTCAGCGTAATTGTTCAAAAGGAGAATGGTGACACCAATGTTTATGCCTCGTATAGCGATAATTGGAACCTACTCAATGAAGGAGGTTTTCAATTAAAACATGTTGGGGACACAAAGAGAGTTGACTTTGAGGACCAGGGGGGAAAGCAGCCCTTGGAGAAGACAGTTGCAACCGTTTTATGCCAGAAGAAGATGCGTGTCATCAGTGCAGCAGTTGGGCGTCCTGAGGAGGACGCAGAGACGGAGACTGAACGCAGTGTTATTAATATCCCTATAGAGTCCGAGTATCAAACCCCATCGAACGCAAGCACAGTTGATGCAAACTTTATTGACTTATCCTGGACGTAAGCTCTGGCTCCAATAAATATCTTTATAGAATTTGGAATTTTGTTTATTTTCACATTTATGCCATATTGTGACTAATTCGTGACTAGCCAGTTGTAAGTAGTGACTCCACCGGACTCCAAGTCACTGGCAACTTTCTCACATGTCCAGGCCGGGCTTCAGAACCAGGAAATGGTGGGAGACAGTAGCTGTAACTTTATTGAAACACTAGATCTGTTTAGTTAAACATTTAATTCCCGCCCTTCCCCCCCCCCCCCCCCCCCCATGATGGTTTTCTCTTGCATTTAAAATGATCTTGGCTTGTTACCTGGGTATGGGGTCTCCCATACAAAGTAGTTTGTGTTGGTTTGTTTTATTCACCATTTTCTGTTAATTTGTTGAAAGCTAGTCACTTGGTAAATTGTAACCTTATTTGAAAGCAAAAGCAGGGTTTATCAGGATGTGTCCCAAAATCTTTTGCTCCCAGTTTGGGATTAATGCTCATTTGTTTTATGTAAGGTAAAACCTAAAAATCTGTATGAGAAATGTTTTATTAATCTGCAATTCATTATATACTTTGTCTGCATCAGAACTTTTGCTCAATAAGAAAATGAGGTTCTGTCGATGTACACAACTCAAAACTACACAACTGGTTTGCATCTGGTAGTGGTGGGAGTCAGTTGAATTACCTAACCAATCATGAAGTAAATATTTTTTTAACCATAAATTGCATTATGATGTCCATGGATACATTGTATCATATCAATATTGGCAGCATTGGAGTAGAAAATGTTCTGTAAAAGTGTGTTTAATTATGTTTCGATTATAAGTTATAAGTATGATGAAACTTCATTAGAATAAATTTCAATAATATATGCATTAGACAAACTAAATTCATAAACAACTCTCTCTAAATGTTATTTGTCTTCACAAAATACAAGAAAGAATGTTGGTTACAAAATTGCAGCTTTATTTCACATAATTTTGCATCAGGACCTTTCAGGTCATAGGTTACAGTTGAGACACGTTAAGAACAGGATACCAAGTACAAACACCATAAATAGTATTAAACTAAAGCTCCTGCAAAATCCTCTCAAGAACCAAGATATGTTTATACACATAACCACAGATCACAGTCTGTAAATACAACTATTTGCTACATGAAACAATGATAATAAATTTTGTATCATTCACTTAATGTTATGTTGCTAATTTACAAATGAGCAGATACTGATCTACACAGTATCCCTGAACAATAAAGATGCACCGAGATTACATTTCATTCAGATGTTGTCTAAAATGCCTGAAAACCACAGCCAACAGTCCATGATATGCTTACTACCAATTAACATGTGCCTCCACTCTACCAATTGAGCTAAAGAGGCAGGGACATTTCAATGTAACAAACTAAGTGCTTAAATGATTTAAATTTCATCATGTCTCTAAGAATACCCTATATCATAATTGAAGAGGTTATTTAAACCCCAAAGTGGACAGAAAATAATGATATCTTTGAATTAACAGGTTAAGAGAATGAGGATATGTTCATGCTTCAGCCTACATTTATTTGTTTTAGCACAGTGTTTATAAGAAGTGTGCAAAAATCATCGGGCAAAACCTTCCGGAAGGTATTCAACTCTGCCCGAGAATGAATACTAATATGGAATTGCATATGATATCAATAAAATAGCAATGTAAACCTCAAGAAAATAGTAAATGTTTGAAGTGGCAGGGTGAGAGAATTAGGTTATGTTCACACTTAAGACTAGTCTTATTTTAATCGCCACACTTTTAACTACAAGTTTGTGAAACATCAGCGGGCAAAACCTTCTGGAAGGTTTTCAACTATGCCCGAGAATAAATGATAATATTGAAATGCACAAAAGATCAATGGAAAAGGAATGTAAACCTAAAGAAAACAGTACATGTTTGAACTGGCAGAGTGAGAGAATTAGGTAATGTTCACACTTCAGACTAGTCTCATTTTAATCGCCACACTTTTAACTACAAGTGTGTGAAATATCAGCGGGCAAAACCTTCCGGAAGGTTTTCAACTCTGCCCGAGAATGAATACTAATATTGAAATGCACAGGAGATCGATGGAAAATAGCAATGTGAACCTCAAGAAAACAGTACATGTTTGAACTGGCAGAGTGAGAGAATTAGGTAATGTTCACACTTCAGACTAGCCTCATTTTAATCGCCACACTTTTAACTATGAATGTGTGAAATATCAGCGGGCAAAACCTTCCGGAAGGTTTTCAACTCTGCCCGAGAATAAATACTAATATTGAAATGCACAGGAGATCAAGGGAAAAGCAATGTGAACCTTAAGAAAACAGGAAAAAACAGTACATGTTTGAAGTGGCAGGGTGAAAGAATTAGGTAATGTTCACACTTCAGACTAGTCTCATTTTAAATGCCACACTTTTAACTACAAGTGTGTGAAATATCAGCGGGCAAAACCTTCCGGAAGGGTTTCAACTCTGTATGCGAAAAGAAGGAACATCATGATAAAAGTATATGCTGTCAAGATGGCATATCTACCTTGAAAAGGGAAATATCAATTCATTCAAGAAGAGCTAGAACCATCAGCTGTCAATGGATCTAACTCAAACTTTGCATATATGTTCTTTTATATAAATCACACCAAACCCGCCAATTTCATACGTTTCTTTCTGTAATGTTTTTAGTCACTTAGACCTATTTAAACGAACGTATGTACCTCCTTCTCTTTATTTTGCTAGAGCTACCATAAGTCAACAGGAAGTGCTCACTGAGCATGCTCAGACACTACAATCTACGTGCTGCCCTTAGATCGAAGTGAACCACCTTAGACTGTACACATACACTTCAGTTGAAGTGCTGCACTTACGTCTAACTGGTACACTACGATCTAGGGTTGGATCTGGACCTGTAAGGGTAACTGACGATGAACCAAGTGTGAAAGGGCAAATGAAAAACTTTTATGTACACCACCGTATCTATTACAATTTTTTTTTTTTGGGGGGGGGGGGGGGGGGGCGAAAATAAAATACTTCATTTTCACCATTTCTTTTTTTTTGGGGGGGGGGGGGGGAGAAATTAAAAAAACTATTTTCACTCCCGTTTTTTAGGGAGAGAAATAAAAAACCTTATTTTCACATTTTTTCTAATTTTTCCTCCATTCAAATTGTATAAACATTCCTTTCATAATTTCTATTGAATGGAAAAGAAATGCATTTGTCCATTTTCAGATTCCATAACATTATAATTTATAAAGTCTAATTTGAAAAAACTAAGGTACTCTACCCTCTGAAATACCCTTAGCAATAACTATGCCAGATTGTAAGCACATCCGTTAACATTTGATACCCAAAAAATGCATGTTTGAATCGACCCTGTTTTGGTGAAATTTGACATGGAGATCAGGGCCATATACATCTCCTACTTGCGTGCAAGCCTATGGGAGCTCTTGTAATAGATGCTCTCTTGCTGTTCTCGGTGACGTCCTTGACGTTCACATAGAATATG
>OZ012687.1:2360324-2448324 GCA_963942565.1 Maea johnstoni | reverse complement strand
AGCAGAGAAAAGCTGGAGGGGAGGGGTAATGCTTGCAAGGGATTTTGTTTCCTAGACGCTAATGTTCATGCAGCGCGTAGCGCCCCCACAAAGTGAAACGGCGGCAAATGTAACTAATTGAACCCCAGGATAGGAAGTTCATAACACTAGGAAAATTGGATTGCGAAACTGGCGATGCCATAAAGTTAACGACATGTAAAGGCGTATTGATATAATCATTATTCTTTATCTATTTGAAAAGGCATTAGATTAAAAGATCAAATACAATTTTTCAGCTATTTTGGCGCTCCTTATTGGGTTCTAACGTCATTCCGGCTATCCCGAGCCGGTTTGGAGTAGTTAGATAACAGGCGCCAGATTTGATTTGGCTATTTTACTGGCTCGCATGAGGTAGGTAGGTCATAATCAGTTTCGGGCCTTATGTAAATATGTGGGGTCATTGATAAAAGTGGCCTGGCGGTCTTTTTCAAAGATTTACTCACGTAAATGACAGGACTAAACTCGAAATGCAAGGAACGACCCAAAATAGAGTTACGGGATTTCATCAATATAGCTCTCTTTTCAAACCTAGCTGTCGTACAGATGGCGCCGTAGCTTAGTGGCTAGAGCGCCTGCCTGCAGGGCAAGAGGTTGCGGGTTCGAATCCATCTGACCGCAACTAGTATCATCTTTTCCTGCCCAGTCCTTCGTCTGGCACTTTGAAACATTTCCTACTCCAAATAACTATATCTATATTTTCATTATTTTTATTTCACTTTACTAAAATGAATTGTTGGTCAAATCCACTGATCCCAGAGAGAAGGTCTGCCTGAATTGGCGTTCGCTATAAGGCCCGATTTGATTAGTGTATGAAATTCCCTGGTTATAATAAACATTTCCACAGTTGTGAAGTTAGGAATTCCTTCGAGAAAATCTATAGTTTAATGAATGTAAGTAATGCCTAGCCTTCATATAAAAATTGAGCTCTGTGAAGTTTAATGGGTGTAAGTATTAATTTATATCTGTTGATGAAGGAAATGTTCCATTAAGTTCCCTATGACGTTGGTATTGTCACTTTCATGCACACTTGCGGCACATGACTATTACTTTATGCAACTCCCACCCATTTACCTTCTATCTGCCCTTTCACACATCTCTACGTGCTGATCAGTGCCCTATCCAATCCCATGTACCTTCCACCTGCACTTTGGGCTTGGATCCGTGCGCCCGCCACTCACTTTTTGGGCGCACGGATCCTTATTACATCGACAACTTCTACTCCTCCTGCGGCCTTAAGCGCCTTGCCGCAACACTTGCATCCCCCTTCTCTGTAATTGTACTGTCCTCCCAGTACCTCTTTCAACGGGGCCCTATCTGGATTACAGCAGTAGTCACGGTCAGCCATAATATAGATGAAAAAGTGGCGATAAACAAAATCCCCTCTATCGGTCTAGTCACGCCAGCGACATCGTAGAAAACCGTGACCTACTTATGTTATATATATATATATAACTATAGTGGGTAGTTCTACAGAGACACTGTAAACCTTCAATCGGATGAATGAGAGCCAACAGCGCGCCGGTTAGCAGCAATAGCTAGGATCACCCTCAAGGAATCAGAGGAAATCGCACCTGATTCCTGGCTGGAAGAGCCGGCCGAGACATCAGCTACTACGAGAAGGTAAATAGCTATACTCCTATAGCGAAACTGGCGTACATCGGTTAACTCTTATCAGAGAGATACTACTCCCAGCTCTTATGTAACTATATAGTGTCTGTGCTCGTGCTGTGCTCTATAATGATTGGCCGGGTGTCCCACATTTTCACCCCAGTGTAATGCAAATAGGGATGGCTATGTCTAAGTTCGATATTATAGCACATAGCTATGAAAATACCTGGACTTGGAAAACACACTATGTTCAGTGAGAAGCTGTTTCTGTGGCTTTAAAGTGGTTGTGGCTTTAAAATGCTTGCCGCACTGAGCCCGGCTCAACAACCATTAGAAAATATGTTGGTTTTTTGTGATTTTTCACAAAATATAAGATAAATCTTTAGCACTCAAATACGCTATAATAGCCTTTAAGACCCGCCACAGAGCATTGGTGCATATTTATAGCCTCGCCGAGGGTGTTTTTTTGCAAAGCTTCAGCCTTAGCGGCCTGAGCTTTGGCAGCGAACACCTGCGTCTCGGCTATAAATCTGCACCAATGCTCAGCGGCAGATCTTATCCCTATAACATTGAACCTTACTATATGCAATGATATCTTATTGTGGAAGGGTGCTACTAGGGTTTCTGCACTGAACTAACTATGGTTTGGTATATTCTTAGATGAATATTTGTGGCATATTTTATGAACATACTACTTTGAGATACATCTTCATCGTGCATTTACTAGTATCAAAACTGTGTATGCATACGACTTATGCATGACCTTTTTTCTGGACCTGGGCGACTGCTTAGGGCACGTTGGTCAGCAGTCCGGCGAGTGGACTTTGATAAGTGACCAGTCCATGTTTGATAGGTGACTAGATACCCTACCCTCGGAGATATCAATGAAGTAAGCTTGAGAATCATAGATAAGATAAGAGTATTATGCAGAAACGAGCGTGGTCATTTTGAGAATGATTACTGGCAGCAGAGTGTCACACCAGAGAGGTAGTTCAGGTGATGAGTACCATTGCAAGCTAGTTAAGAGGACCGTCCTAAAACACACCTTATAGTAGCATAATCATATAACAAGTTGTATCTCCAGGTTCTTGAGTGTTATCAGGTAGATAATATCATACCCATATTCTATTTCATTTCAATATTTACAACTTTTCACTCAAATGACATATTCTCATTACCTACCCTCGAGAGGATTGTCGCCATCATGCTACGCCCTCGAGCGGGGAACTTATTCCTGGTGGAAACCCCACAGGGATGTCATAAATTTTATTGTAGGATATCTAGTCTAGCTTTAGATTAGTAGCGAGTGGTCTTGCAAAGGTACTTTAAGCGACCTATCAAAACTCCGCATATTTGTAAAGCGACCAAGTCAACCCGGTAAAGAGGATTTAGCGGAGATTCGAAACCGAGAATTACACAACTGATAAATAGATATTCATCAGACTGACGTCAGTTTAAATGGATTGATGTTGGTCGTTGGATCAACGTCAACCTAACTTACTCCAAAACGCTGCTTCAATGTGAATTGCTCAGTTTTGGGTCTGCTGCGCTGCTCAAGTGTGTTATTCTCACCGCGGTGCAGCAAAACGCTGCTTCAATGTGAATTGCTCAGTTTTGAGTCTGCTGCGCTGCTCAAGTGTATTTTAGGCTTTAAGCATTTAAAAACATTTTTGAATGTTCCGTAAGCCTCCAAATTACTTACAGAACGTCGGCTAATAGACAGCAAAGGCGTACATTCCATTTAACAAGGAAAACCCATATGTCCTATCTTAGATGAATATAGACACAGTGATCGACATTCGTGGTCCTCTCTACCGCGAGGATCTGAACGGGGATGTGACACAGACGTGCAATAACTTGCACTCTATACTGTCGATGGATTGCGACATGCTCCTAAATTATGATGAAATAAGTATAACTGGTTGCGTAGCCATAGGGGTGTAAATATAATCTACCAGTTAAACCCCTTTTAGACCTAAAAAGGTGTGTGTGTTTCACGCTGACTTTGGTCGAGGTCATCTAAATATAGGTCTTATCACGGGAACGGTCCTGCATTGTTCGTCGATGCGACACGTGAAGAGAAAGGCGTTCGGTCAAGATTGGTGGCCAGTGATCACACTACTGACCACTCATGTGTATTGGGTTTCGATTGCCTTGCATACTCCATGGCCAGGCCGAGGACGCCTTTCTTATATTCCCACCTTAACCGTTTGCACAGCATTTGAGATATTTGTAAATTTAACGGTCATCTTGTACTTTACGACCTCAATTCTGGTACGTACCAGAATTGTTCAGGTAATTTTGCAATTCTGGTACAGACGAGAATTGTTCCCTGCAGTGTAATTGCAGGCAATACTGCGACGTACCAGAATTGTCCGGGAATGTTTTACCTGCCAGCTGAATGATGCCGTTAGTCAAGTACTTTGCCGTAGTTTATTGAGTATTTCGGGAAGAAATGAATATTAGCGACAAAGTGCTTAACTTATGGCGTTCTTTCAGCCTGCAGCAGCAACATAAATTACGGAGAATTCTAGCACGTCCCAGAATTGTAGTAACAATTCTGCAATAAAAAATTGTAGTAACAATTTTGCAATAAAAACGTGTACCAGAATTGTATATTCAGACAATTCTGTTACGTACAAGAATTGAGATCGTAATGTAAAGTGTATGTGAAACCATGTTAGCTGTGTAGTCATCAATAACCCAACCACATCTACAGCAGTCTGATGATACTGAAACATATTGATAACTAAGCAACCTTTCAATAAATATTTGAATGGAATTTTCAGTTCTTGTTACGTTTTACAAGGCAAGTCCTCAGACCATTTTTGCACTTCGGATGTGAATGGGCAAAATAAGCGTCACATTTGTATCAAGGACGTATATGAATGCCCGTATGTACGAATGTTGGTCTGAATCGCCATTCGTCGTCAGGGCCGATGAATTTAGGTCGGGCCCTGTTTAAAATGATTTTCTATCTTTGCATTATAATAAGATTTCATATGTATGATACATGATATCAAAAGAAATGCATGCTCCCGTCAAGCTGTAGTCTGACCCAAGCTTGGCTGGCCTTTTTTTCCTCTTTTTGTTAGAAAAAGTTCGTGTTCGACATCCAAACTTGGCAAACACACACACACACACACACACATATATATATATATATATATATATATATATATATATATATATATATATATATATATATATATATATATATATATATATATATATATATATATATATATATATATATATATATATATATGTATATATATGTATATATATATATATATATATATATATATATATATATATATATATATATATATATATATATATATATATATATATATATATATATATACGTGTGTGTGTGTGTGGGGGGGAGAGAAAAAAATGAATAATGAATGAACAAACCAAGTCTATGCCAGATATAGAAGAATGCATGTTGAATTATTTCTGCTAGTGTAAGTTGATTCGTTTTGACAGTTCAGTCGTGCCGTACTAATTTAAAGTGAGAACCAATGGTGAAGGGGTATTAGTCCTCCCGTTCTGCCATCACGGAATCGTACATTGTCCGCAACTGTCCTAAGCGCCGAGGAGCAAAAGTTAACGTTTGCTGAATTACATCTTTTAACATGTATCCACACATATAAAATAACCATCTGTTGGTATTTTCAGAAAGACATTATTATTTGCGAAAATGTACATTCCCCCCCCCCCCTCCACAAGATATTAGATGGTCAGTGCCTTTAATTAGCAATTGTAATTGTAGTTATATGTAGGTCTGTAATACAGCTCAGTGATAGCAGTGGAGTGGGTTAGGTGGTGGTATTACCAAGGTACTGCGGTTATATCTACCGTAATCAAGTGCTTAGTGACGAATAAATCGAAATATGGCAGAAGAGAGGAAAAAATGGCATTCTAAAGCCATTGTTTCAGGCCGCGTCTAAGTAATGGTTACCATGACCAGCTGTCTAATTATTGTAGGTAAATCTCAGCAGCCCGCCTTTGACCCTATGAAAGTGAAGTAGCATATACGTAAAGATTAAATGTTTGGTCGTATTTTCAAATGCATTTCGCGTTTCAATATGTTTGCTATGAGAAACTTTAGTATCTACATATGATTTTGTATCTACATACTCGCTGTTTCTCACAACTGTCCAGCTTGGAATATCAGCCCGTCAATGTAAGAAAGTTGCCAGTGACTTGGGTCTAGGTGGTTGTTTTCATACTTTGGTTTCACTCCCCAACAGTCACAATAAACCATATGCCAAACTCCAAATCTATACCTGTGACATCCATACCTATATCGTCTCTGTACTGGCTGTTCTTTCTCATTCCAGGTTAACTCAAGACTAAGTGAAAGACGCTCAGGTAAAGGGAGACAGCATCCGTTCAACTTCAAGAAAGCAGCATCGGCTTCACTGAGTGATAGGCAATCAGTCACCCAGAAGTACTTGGGAGCTGCCCTACATTACATATACCCCTATTGTATAGCTGAGAAATGGGATCGTATATGAACCATATATTGAAGGGTATTGTGGTGGCAGTGATCCTCACTGGAATCAAGTAAGTACACTAATTATTGACACTAATTATGGTGCAAATCTCTCTCTCTCTCGCTATATATATATATATATATATATATATATATATATATATATGAATATATATATATATATATATATATATATATATATATATATATATATATATATATATATATATGAATATATATATATATATATATATATATATATATATATATATATATATATATATATATATATATATATATATATATATATATATATATATATAAATATATATATATATATAAATATATATATATGAATATATATACGAATATACGAATATATATATATATTTATATATATATATATATATATATATATATATATATTTATATATATATATATGTATATATGTGTGTGTGTGTGTGTATATATATATGTGTGTATATATATATATATATAAATATATATATATATATATATATATAAATATATATATATATATATATATATATATATATATATATATATATATATATATATATATATTCCTTGCACACATATATTATCCTTGCAGTGCTCTTCCAATGTACTTTTTGTATTTGTTTACTGACTATTTATTGTATTTGTTCATGCAGTATTTTGCTTTTTATTCCCAATCATGCTGTGTTTCAGGCGATACTGTGGGGGAGGGGTCTATTATGGAAAAGAAAGGCTGGAGGGGAAAACAGTACTTATCACTGGGGCAAATACAGGCATTGGGAAAGAGGCTGCATTAGATCTTGCGGCTAGAGGTAAATACATGTAGTTCCCATCCATTTGATTGCAATAAAAGTCAAAGACAAAACAGCTGCTGCAATGACCATTAGAGCAACTATTACTCCCAATACCACCACTACTAGGGAAAATTAGTCATGGTATGAATGGCAAATAGATGTGATGATGAATAAAGATCTCATGAATGTTTGATCAAATTTTGGATCCCTTCTTTTTAAGCCATAACCATAACATATTACACTACCTCTATCACTGCTGCTGCTACAACTGCTGTTGCTACTACTACTACTAGTCTACTACTACTACTACTACTACTAGTCTACTACTACTACTAGTCTACTACTACTTCTACTTCCACTACTACTACTACTAGTCTACTACTACTAGTCTACTACTACTACTACTACTACTACTACTACTACTACTACTACTACTACTACTAGTCTACTACTACTACTACTACTACTACTACTACTACTACTACTACTATGCTCTCGCTATCACCATCACTATCTTACCTTATTTCGCTCGTGCTGATGACTGTTAAATTAGTATGGGCAGAATCAGTTTCATTGCTAGAGTGTAAAGTAAAAAAATTGGTGTACATTGCAGGTGGCCGTATCATCATGACATGTAGGAACATGGAAAAGTGCTCGAAAGCAGCGGGCAACATCAGAGAGACGGTCAAGAATGCTGACTTAGTGCTCATGAAGCTGGATTTAGCCTCCATGACATCCATTCGTGACTTTGCAAAGACCTTCCATCAAAGTAAGTAAACACCCCACTTGAGGCATATGATAAAATGGACTTTCTAGGTTTTTCTCGGGTCTCGGGTTTCTCCAAAGCTTACTTCGTCTAATCTTGTTAAGTCCAGAAATGCTGCTGAAGTGACAAGACACAACATTCCAAAATCAATTAATGATGATGATGACACTGCCCTTCCAAATAGTGTAGACTTAGCAGTAATGCTCAAAACAATTAGGTCACTGGTCTTTGAGGTTTAAGTAATTGATGTGTGTGTGTGTGTGTTATAAATTGGTTCTAGTTATAGTACACTCCTCAGCATGAAGATAATACTATGATAATCTCTTTTTGTTGTTTTTAGAGGAGGAGAGACTGGACATTCTTATAAACAATGCAGGGGTCATGTGGACTGAGGAACTCACCACAGAGGATGGCTTTGAACTACAGTTTGGAACAAATCACCTAGGTATGTATTTATAGAGTGCAAGGGTTGAGAGGGGGCACTCCATAGGGGTATATGGGAATGTGCAGATATTGTTCTTTTTCTTGTTTGGGCATAGGTGAGAGAATGTTTTTTTAGTATTGGACTCATTTCTTTGATCAAGGCTGATAAAGAATCTTTTCCTGTCAAAGCTTGTATCTATATCAGTTTTGCTGATATTATTAGTAATTCCAGGAATGCTCCTGGTAATCCTTGTTGTGAAGATGTCTGCAAGAAGCCAGCGATATCGCACGAGGCCATATTAAGGCCCAGTTTGATATCCCTGGCTGAATGGAGACCGGAACCAGAAGTGGTATAAATATATTGGGTCCTAACAATGAACGTTGTGAAAAGCCACCCTACTTCGCGGGTCGCCGCGGTGGTGGGTGGCTCTCCATCCAGATAATAGCTCCAACCTGAATACAATGCATCGGGATGTGCAGTGGTTATCTATGTAGGCCAACTGAGGTAAGCTGTCCTGAGGGGGTGTTCCGGAAGAAGGAACAGCCTCACAGATTTCCACTTGTACAAGAAAATTGGGTATAAAAGCAATTTTAATGGAAATGACTGCCAAAAGGTGGGATATTTAAGTAAGGAAGTTTATAATAAACCGGCTTGCAGCTTAATATAGGAAGTTAACTATAAGCGTGCTCTTGAGGGTTGAAAGTTGTATCTAGTGTCTTTCATAAGTTATATGTGACCATGTCCTGTCCTGATTGTGTCATGTATGCATTATACTGTAATAGAGGAGACCTTAGAAATGATATTCTTATCTTATCATCATGGCATCAAATCTTCTATGTTATGCTTTTCAAGGGGAACTATGACCGTTGTTTATCATTATTTGTGTACATTCACAGGTCACTTTTTGCTGACTAATCTTCTTTTGGAGAAACTAAAATCTTCTGCACCAAGTCGCGTGGTGACAGTATCCTCAGTGGGTCATACGTTCACAGACGGAATCAACCTGGATGATCTCATGTTGCGGAAGGAGCCATACAGCAGATTTGAAGCTTATGAAAGAAGCAAGCTTGCAAATGTCTACTTTTCCAGAGAATTGGGGAAGAAATTAAAAGGTGAGCACCTACCCACCATCGTTTGGAAGGTCACATCTATTCATATATTTGAAATTTTGAATTAAGTAGAATGTCAATGAAATCGATCTATCTATCTACCTATATCTATATCTATATATATCTTTATATATATTCCAATTTCCATAGTCTGACTAATAGTCAGTGGCAGACTCTTGTTCACCTTAACAATCATTCCACCATTTGTCAATAATTGTTTTTGTAAAGAACCCTTCTATATCAAGGAATACAACAGGAAAGCAATTTTATTATCATTTAACAACAGATTTTGGAGTGACCACATATTCCCTACATCCTGGAGCAGTAGTGACAGAGTTGGGCAGATACATCTTGGATTTCAAAGGCTCCAAAATAGTTGAGATCTTATTTTGGCCGATCGGGTGGTTGGCTTTTAAGACACCTGTCCAAGGAGCTCAGACCACCATCTACTGCGCCCTGGCACCAGAACTCCAACAGCAAACAGGAAAATACTACAGGTGAGCTCGGGGTCTTTGTAAGCTCTGCTTTCTGGGACAATTATAATGCTAACTTTGAGTTTGAATACATCGATTTTAAGGAAAATCATTTGTAGACACTTCTATTTAAGATCTTTATAAAGAAATGCTTCGACAAGAAAACAATTTTACTACAGGCCAGCTGAACTGATTTTAAAATGCTGCCCTATGTATCATCTTTCAAATCATTAACTTTGAAGCAATACTTCAAGAACTATTTGATTGAAAGTAAGTTAGGTTTAACAATAAACCAATTTCCAAAATATTGATGCTTTAGAGAGCTTCGAATTGTCAGGCCATTTGCACACTCAGGAAGTGATCGGGTTAGGTAAAGAAATTCATGATAAAAGGATGTTTGTTTTTCCGTTATTTCAGTGACTGTGCGGAGAAGGCCACTAGCGTTATCGCCGAGGATGATAACATAGCTGCCAAACTGTGGGAGCTAAGCGAAGAGTTGGTGGGCCTCAAATCAAAGCAGTAAACCACACGTATGGAAAAGACGACTGCCAGTATTGATACTGATCAGTAGTTCCTCTTCTGCCACTCAGTGCTGCCACCTGATGGAGATAAATGTAACTACATATATGATGTGTAAAGAACCAAGGAAGTATTGTTTGAAGGAGATACAGGGTTGTGTGAATTCATATTTGAAAACACATATGTATGGAAGGAATAAACACCGGTGTTGTATAATAGGAATAATTCATGTATTAGCGAAACACATACACAGTTTTGAAATGCTACCCAGTGGGCACGGTAACATTCATGGAACATTCCAGGAATGTTTGGACGAACATTCAGAAATGATCCCCTCATAGTTCAGAATGAAAATTGTATGAATGTTCAGGTGAGAATGTTCATAGAATGTTCAGAGCTGAATGCTAAATGAATCATTTGGATTCTGAATTTTGTCAGAACATTGGTCTGTGCAGTGGAAGCACTTTGGTAACAGTTCAGTTTTCATGAAATAGGAAATATCTCAATTTAATGTTTATATAATGTCAAATCTGAACATTCAGACCTGAAGGTTGCAGGAATGTTCGTTTTTGGTGCATGACATTCCAATCAAAATTGGACATTCATATGACATCAAATAAGAACATTCCAGTAATGCTAGAACATGAGCATTGCTGAAATGTTCATAATTGGTCCAGAATATTCCAACCAAAATTGAACATTCAGGTAATATTTGTGCCCACTGGGAATAACCTCAGGCATGTGAAATATATGCAAATAGTGCGATTATGCATCTCAACTGTGATCATACTGCAATACTACGTTTACATATTTAAATATTGGACATGAACATTTCCTGTTTTACTGTTTTTTGTTCATTGACGCTGGTGCTTCCGCCACTGACAGAATGGTCAGCTTAACCCTTTCTCGTCTGGAGCTTTCACAGGGTCTGACACATATGGAACTACCCGTAAAAAAAAGCTATAGCTTAGAAATATTTGAGTGAGTGATGTTCTCCTTTAACCCGTTAATGTTCACAGTGGCCAAAATTAGCATGACCATTTTAACGAAATCTTGCAGGCAAATACAAAGTTAGGAAAACATTTAAAGGAAAAGATCATTTAGAAAATTACCAACAACCTAATTTTTAAGTGATTTTGATAAGCATTAAAGATCCAGACAGCAATTTCTCGAAGAACTCTTAGGCATGAATTGATCAAAATATTTTCAAATTACACTTCTTGAGTTCTGTTCTTGAGGTGTGTGACCATCTGAGTCCGACCATGTGTGCACTCTGGTTGTAAATGGGTTTAGCAATCAGGAAGGTGTAGAAACTATAGCTGATACATAAAATGAAGCACATTTCTATATTTGCCACTACAGGTGAACTTGGATATGACAGACTTGATGGGACCAGGAAAATGGGTCCGTCATATGCAAAATCCGTTGTATACATATGACAAA
Organism: Maea johnstoni; assembly: GCA_963942565.1. Lineage (NCBI taxonomy): Eukaryota > Metazoa > Annelida > Polychaeta > Spionida > Magelonidae > Maea > Maea johnstoni. The sequence continues at coordinate 2,436,626 of OZ012687.1, read as the reverse complement.
TACTTGATATGCATCGAACTGGGAACAACCATATCGTCTGTCATATGCAAAAATCTGTCGTACAGTGGTCCGTCATATCCAAGTTCATATGTTGACCATGATGATAGTACTGCAGTTACGACTCCTAGAAGTATTTGATGAATTATTTGCTAGGAATTAATCAGATAGGCTTAGAAATGAGGGTAGATGTGTAGTGAATGACCATATTGCTGCCACCAGCAGCTGCTGAATGATGTTAACCCTTATGCCGGTGGTGGCTAATTTTGCCAATACAAAAGGATGCAAAAATCCTTGAAAATGATTGAAACCCTGGCAAATGGGTACTCGTCTGAGAGCTTTCCAATGAATACCAACATCACAGGGTTTAAATGGTTTTCAAAAATCTTTGTGTCATTGTGCTTAGGACAAAAGTACCCTTAGCATTGGAAGGGTTAAGTATTGTCATAATGTAAAACAGGAATAAAATAACCATTTTATCCACAATTTATTAAAGAATTTAGAACCCAGGTACAGATTCATAGCTTGTATACATGGCAAAGATTGTTTCTGGAATAAATGTATGAATAAAAACAAGTTGAATCATAACATATATATATATATATATATATATATATATATATATATATATATATATATATATATATACTATCATTCAAAAGAGAGCACCTGTAACAACTTCAAAATATGAATTACACCAAATCTACTGTTTCAAAGCTGTGTAGGCAAATATATGTTTCTAATCAGTGGAGAATCACACTACAGTTGATGCTTGATTGTGCCAGGGTTGTCGTTGGCCCATGGTTCATCCAGCTGAGGTGGGGGTAGGTGACCAGGTGAGATCAACTGGCTCACCTGGGCAACAATGGGTTAACCCATTGTCCCCTAAGCGTATACACGTTTTGAAAAAAAAACACCTAAATAAAGAAATCTTTTTTTAAAGAAATATTTGACAGAAAAGTTTCTTTCCCTGTACAAGGAATTTTCAAATAGTGCACTATTTGAAGAGTTATGATAAAAATAGTTACATCACATGCACTGCAGTATGGGGGTTATCAGCTACTGCATTACAACTTGTAATGATCTTAATCTAGGATAAAATCTATAAATAGAAATATTTGATTTAATGATAACAATAATAATAACAGTAGTTTTACATCTTGTAGTATCAAATGTGATGGTTAAAAAATGCAAGATGGCTAAAAAATGCAACTAACATAATATTTCCCTTTGCGATTGTATACCATTGTATTAACACATTTTATATGTATCAGCTGTTCAACATTTTGAAAAATGGTGTATTATTTGCATTATTCAATTTCAAAACTATTCACTTTTCAAATATGAAATATTACAATCACGCACAAGTAACTGATACACTGTATCAGACCAGATAGCATTTTGCATCTTCATGTATATTTACAATTGTATAGTTTGATTAATAAAAGCTCACTAAGAGAATATACAACTTTGCTATTCATCTTTTGTATATCATGTAGCTACAAAAATAGTTATCTGTAATAAAGAGTATGAATCAATTATACTTGTCAACATATAAACGATTTGTTACCATGTACATCTATGACATTATCATAACCATTGAGGATACAGAGGGGGTTTGAGGGTTCAATGAACACCCCCTTTACAATTCAAAATGTTGATTATCTTGCAAAGATTTGTAGCCTTTCTATAGTTTTGCATTAAACCAATTAGGAAGATCTACCTCTCTGTTAACACAAACCCCCTTCATATAGAACAAAACTCCTTAACAGAAATCCAGTATACGCCCCTAATATCTGACCAAATATCTGACCACGTATGAGAGTAAAAACAAAACACGTCTAGTGAGATCGAACCAGAGGGCCTCCGTGTCAGGGCTTAACTCTTATGCTACCGGTGGCTAATTTTGGCAATACAAAATGACGCAAAAAAGGTGAAAAAATTACTGAAACCCTGGCATATGGGTACTCATATGAGGGTACTCAATGAGAGCTCTCTAATGAATACCAACAGGTCATGGTTTAAATGGTTTTCCAAAATCTTTGCATCCTTGTGCTTTGGACGAAAGTAGTCTTAGCATTGGAAGGGTTAAAGCATAGAGCAATTGCCACTGGAACGTACACTTCTATGTGCTAAGTGGAGAGACTGGAAGATACAATAATATAACTGCCCTCGTCTCTCTGTCTGCTGCCTCTCTGACATGAAAGTATGATAAAAAGTCACCTTACAGCTCTACAAATCTAATTGTAGAATGGGAAAATTGTTCACATCTCAGAGCTTCCACTGTACAACAGCGTTTGTAGAAATTTTGGAACAACTATCCTTTCTCTATCAAACATGTAATGATCATAGTTAGTTATATTATCTAAAAATAGAGGCATTTGATTTCATTTGATTAACATGCATATTTTCTGTACATCCGATATTAATTGCAATGGTTATAACAACTTATACAATATCTTTAACAGTATATTCTCAATTAGAGTATATTTGTGTGAATTAATTAACCCAGTAATGCCAAGAGCAGGTAGACTGCCCTGACCATTTTGGTAGTATCTTTCAGAAGAAAGTATCTCTGGAAAATATATGACAGGGAAATGTTAATCAGTATCGGAACACTAATTCTCCTTTGTATTATCTTAAGTCTATCCCTTGAGCCATGGTCTTAGCCAGCAGGGCGTCTGGGTGCCTTTTTGGACACCCAAACCCTTAAAAATAACCCCTCAGGACACCCATTTCTTTTTAGTGTGGAATTTCTAAAAATCTCAATCTCAAGCTTTAGATTGAATTTTTTCATCTCCTTATAATTCACATGACATTGTTGAATGATATCATGCCTTATTTTGATGAATTTATACATGTTTATGGTGGAATTATGAGTATATTGTGATCCCCCTTTAAAATTTGGACGCCCCAAAATTTTACAACTGCCAATTTCAGGCACCCAGTTTCTAAATCCTGGCTAAGACACTGCCTTGAGCCCAACTGATTGTCTATCTCTCATGTCCACACTAACCCTATTTTTGGCCCAGGCCCGGCCCTAATTTCTTTTTCTTTTATGACCAACAGACTGTTTCTCTGCAGTATTCTCTTTACAAAAGAATTAAATGTGGAGGTTGATATAAAATGAAATGATACTTCTCAACAAGTATCATGGCAACAACACCATACTTTTCACGTGGTGCTTTGAGCACGAATGGGTTAAAAGTTTATAGTAACACACAATATTGGAAATTAAAAAAAAGTTCATCATCGATCAACAATGAGTTGAACTACTAGCAGCATATGCAACCATAAGCACATGTTTAGAAATGGCCTTTTACAGGAATGTTGTTTAATAAAAAACTAACTCACTAAGAGCTTAAATGATAAAATGTATAAAGATTGTGAAGATTTTGTAGTAAAAATCCTATTGATTTCATACCAGTATGCATTTTTGCACTTAAAATATATCATAATATAGTATTACAATTACGTGTATTAGGATCGCAGTATTAGATACTTTTCCAAAACCAGTATTCTTACCCAAAATATTAAAACAACTAGGCCACTAAGGCTGGAGTTTGAGGTTAAGTAGTACTCCGATACTTTAAGCACCAAGGTTGAGATTAACGTAAAGTAATATTATACATGACTCAAAACGCCAAATTTGAATATGTACTTAAGTCATCAAGACTTGAGGTTGAAGTCAACATAGATTCTATTCAATTAAACCATCAAAGCTGAATTCAATTAAAGTCACCAAAGCTGAATATGAGGTCAAGTAATACCCCATACACTTGAACCACCAAAGCTGAATTGATTTAAGCCTTCAAAGCTGATTTCGAGGTCAAGTATTATTCCATACGCTTAAACCACCAAAGCTAAATTTGAGATAAAGTTAAGCTACCAAAGCAAAATTACATTTAAGCCACCAAAACTGAATTTGAGGTCCAGTAATATTGCATATTCTCTAAACAACCAAGGCCAAGATGGAATTTAATTCCCAACAGGCAAGGTGATAGGTAATGTTATATTCATACATCTAAAACTCAAAACCAGAATTTGCAATCAAGTAATATTTCTAACACTTAAACCTCAAAAGCTCATTTCAAAGTCTGGTAGTATTCTAGTGTTCACACAATTAATCCTGAAAAGCTGATTATGATGTCACGTAATGTTCATACACTTCAACCTCAAAAGCTGTTTTAGCTCAAAAGCTGTATTATTTACACACTTAAGCCCCCAAGGCTGACTCCATCGCAGTTGATCTCGATGTCTTTGTAATCGGAATACGAGACATCGTCAAAGGCACCGGGATTGTCCTTGTTTGCCTGCCGCATGAACTCGCTCACCGACATGCTCTGCAGATCCAAATCTTGAACTGGCGGCACGAAATCCATGCTGCAACACTCATCACCTGCGGGGAAGCTGAAGGCCTCGGCGTTACTCTCCCCCGACGGAGAATTTGGAGAGATATTGAAGGGATGACTAACAGGAAAGAATGGTGGAGAGTTGGAGTGATAACATGAAGCCATGTTGTCCACTCCAGGTCCCTCTGGTGTGGAGTACTGGAACTGACCGTTGGAATTGGACTGAAGCTGTTCATTCATCAACTTTGCATGTTGATTCATGAGAATGGCCAGGTCTTCTTTTGGAAAAGATTCCAATCCCGAGTCCTGCTCGCTTTCAGTGCTGTTCTCCCGTTTATCCTCCGTGGTCGCAACATCTACTGGGGCGCCATAGGTCTCATGAAACCATCTCGGATGCTCTTTCGTGAATGCTTTCGCCTCCGCGATAGCTTGAGAAAGTTGGCGGCCCTCCTCAGATCTCTCCACATACTCTTTCTCATTGATTCCGTCGGCGTAGTGAGTGATTCCAGGCTGGTGTTTCTTGAGGTTGTGGATGTGGAAGAAGAGGTCTTCGATGTGCCTCATGAGCTCGTACTTGGGCCCAGAGCAGATGTCGTCCATGATGAAGTGGTTGTTTTCCTTCTTGTGGGTCTCGTGGTAGCAGAAGTAGACCATGATGTACTTGGCGTAGGTGCCCTGTGGGATTTGCCCGTTATGCGGTCGGAACTTCTCAACGACGCGCACGATGCCTGGTGTGAACATATCTCCGAGCGGAGAATCGTTATCCATCTTCGGATAGAACTGGCCTTTGTTGCGAGCCTTGTATTTGCGATAGGCCCCCTGAGAGTTGACGATCAGGATGTAGTCGCAGAAGTCAATCTTGTTCATCAGCCACTGCATCTTGTTCTCCTGCTGAATCTCGGGGATGGACCACATGTCGAAGTAGACGTGGCAGGCCAGGTGCTGCAGGTACTCCGCCAGTTTCTGCACGACCTTGGTGTGGTAGGAGTTATCCCGCGAGTACAGGATCAACACCTTCTTCCCCACCAGCTGATTGCACACAGCTGCAGAATAAAAGACATGGATATAAAAATATAAATATAAATGTCTGTTAAAGGTCTGAATGGTGACCTGAATTTTCAACAGTAATTAAAACAGGGAATCCTTACAAAATGAAAAGATTTCTTTTACTTTTAATTTTTTTGGTTCATTCTTGCACCATGTCAATACACAGAGGTATGGAGTATGTTGAAAATAGTCCTATCGGCACAGCAGGTGAGATGGTATTATATGAGATATCAAGTAGGTAAGTATATACTATATGAAGTTTCTCAAATACTATAGTTAAAAAATTGTTTTTCCTTCCTTTCATACATTAACTGTTTTTTTCCTGGTAATAAAGATTTTTCAATTCTGTCCTTACTAAAAAATAAAAGATGGGAAAATATAAAGGTCTCTTAAAGGTCTGGAAGGTGACCAGAATTTTTCAACAGTAGTTAAAACAGGGAATCCTTACAAAATAAAAGATTTAGAGAATGTAATTGCATTATTGTGTTTGTTTGTTTCCAGTCAAACAGTTAACTTATGACAGACTGTAATGTTAGCTGAGAAGATTAGAAAATTGAGTTAACATGCTGCTGTGTGATGTGGTTGCTTATCCAAATAGGAGAGCACTCACTATGCATGTTCATTTTAATACAATTTTATCTGCAGTAGGGATTGGCACCTTTCAAATTCTCATAGGGCCACTCCAATTTATTTACTTGTCTTACGAGCTCAGGAGGTAGGAAATGAGCCATTTTGGAATAAAAAAAAAGTTGAAAAATGTGACTTTTTTTATTTTTTAAATTTTTTTTAGAGTCTGCCGACTAGGATTGGTACGAAATGTTTCTACCAGCCAATTCTCAACTAAATAAAATCAATCAATCAATTAATCCCTGTAACCTGAAGGGTGGGAGGTATACCTCTTCAAGTCTGAGGCTCTACTACAGCAATGATAGCTTCCTGTAGTTGATTGAATCACACTTACAAAGAATATTCTTAAAACTTGCACTTTTTTTTTTTTTTTTGGAGTCTGACAGAAAATTTCAAATCCACTTTCGTCCGTAAGACACCAAAGACGACTTTTTTTTTCTTTTTTTTGGAGTCTGACAGGATTTTTATTCCAAAAAAAGCTTGTAAGACAAGTAATTAAATTGGAGTGGCCTAGTATGATACAATATTTATATTTCCTTAATGAGACGATACCTTAACAATACTTTTAACTATTTTGTCCTCCTCTCAGGAACCTAATTTTGTTAAATTCAGCACCATAAGCTTTAAGAAATTATTCGCCAATAAATAGCGAAATACCTTTGTGTGGACTTGTCCAGGTAGCAATTAAGTCAATTTTCTATATATTTGAAATCTTAAAGATACTACATGATACTTTAATTGTTTGATATGATACTTTTTCCCATTCCATATTGATATTAGCCCATTAATGCTCACAGTAGCCAAAACAGCCTGACAAATTCTGTAAAATCTTCCGAGCAAAAGCTTAGTTAGGAAAATATTTGAAGGAGAAATGTTGATGAGAACATTTCCAACAACTCTCCTTCAAATCTTTTGTAAAGCAATTCTTACTTTCCAAGATCATGTCAAAAGTATCATAGATCCAGACAACAATTTCAAGAGAAACTCTTAAGCATTAATGGGTTAGCATTGTATCAAGTACTGGTACAGATCCCTAATCTGAAGTACTGAATACCTCTGAACATAATTCAATACATCAAGTAAGATTTTCAACAATATTTGAGGAGGCATTGGTAAACATTAACCCAACAGGAATTACAAAACTTTAGCCATATAGTGAAAAGTCTTACCTTGTTCCGGGTCTGGCTTGGGTGGATCTGAAGCAAAGTGAAATAAACGCTATTACTATGCACATAATCTTATTCACACTTTAGATAATTGAAAATTCAGACTGTGTGTCTATAGATCTGCACTGGCTCAAAGCATCAAGTACTTTTTAACTTATTTATTCATCAATGCTATCGAAAGGTTCTTAGCCAGTAAGGTGTCTTGGCCTCCATCATTTTTATACCTATATATTATTCCAGGTGATGAGTTAGAAGCATGGAATTCTTTGCTTTTGCAAACAGTAAAGTTGTTATCCTATAAACAGGTGCATAGGACTTAACTAATATTCAATTATATGATATTTTCTTAAAAAATTGTCATCTTACACTTTTTGTAAATAAATAAGGAATAAAGCATGAATTCACAAACTCTAAGAAGGATAGTAGTAATTGGGGTTCTTATCACTATTTCTGTTTCAAGCGTTATTCAAAAGATGCCTAAAATGTTCAAGAGATACAGGCAAACTCGGTTACCCTAGACAACTGTACGCCAGACTTTTGGCTATGAGGGACAATATGCAATATTCGCACTGTCGGGGTGTTCTTAGCAGACAAATACATGTATAATAGAAGTCCACCCAGGCATATTCTTTTGCTGTTTTGACTTTTATATATCTATCAAATGAGGTCCCCAATACAATAACATACACACTTGCATATATGCATTTGGTATACTTTGCATATGACTGGGTTAACATTCGATATTCACTAGTGCCACCTAGTGGCCCAACTTGGTGAACAACAGGTCCTTATGTAGACGTCCTCCACAAGCCTAACCTAAGAACTAGGCTGGGTGACCAAAGATCTACTCTACCCTCCCATTATTTCCATACCCAACTCTACCCCCAGTCGGGCTCTATCCTATTGGTACCCATATGCCCATTACTACCCCATGCCCACTCTACCCTCCCATTATTTCCATACCCAACTCTACCCCCAGTCGGGCTCTATCCTATTGTTACCCATATGCCCATTACTACCCCATGCCCACTCTACCCTCCCATTATTTCAATACCCAACTCTACCCCCAGTCGGGCTCTATCCTATTGGTACCCGTATGCCCATTACTACCCCATGCCCACTCTACCCTCCAATTATTTCCATACCCAACTCTACCCCCAGTCGGGCTCTATCCTATTGGTACCCATATGCCCATTACTACCCCATGCCCACTCTACCCTCCCATTATTTCAATACCCAACTATACCCCCAGTCAGGCTCTATCCAAATATTATCCATATACCCATTACTACCCCATGCCCACTCTACCCTCCCATTATCTCCATACCCAACTCTACCCCTAGTCGGGCTCTATCCTATTGTTACCCAAATGCCCATTACTACCCCATGCCCACTCTACCCTCCCATTATTTCAATACCCAACTCTACCCCCAGTCGGGCTCTATCCTATTGTTACCCATATGCCCATTACTACCCCATGCCCACACTACCTTGTTTTGGCATGATTAACCCCATGCCAACCAGTACCCTCCATGCCCACCCTTACCTAACCCTCCTCCCCATGCCACCACAAGCCCTCATGCATTAACTAAGGTATACCCCAGCCAGTAAGTATAAGGTATGTGCACTTAGTATAGCTTATCTCATATATATCAATGAATACAGGTTCCACTGACATAAACTTCCCGTTTCCCAGTTTTTTCATAAGTAACTATTGGAATTTTACTGGCAATACGATGTAGTTTATTTCCAAGAGACCTCTACCGCATGTACACGTCAAAATGCTTCTCATGCAGAAATAAGAAGTGCATTTCTGGTTGTGACCAGGATGTACATACAGACCGGCTTACTTTATATTTAAAGTATATCATGTTGTGAATTATGTGTTGGACAAATTTAGGGAAAGAGATTCATTGCAACATTCCTCTTCTACATCATCATCATCATCATCATCTTCATCTCTATCCAGCGCTAGATATTGAAAAAATACAATAATAGTGATCTCTTTTTAAAAAAGGTGCTACTGCGAGTTTTTCCTATTACCCCTCTAACCACAAACTACCTTGTATTAAGGTTAAAAAATTCCAGTAAATGATTGGTATGGAATTTTGGCTATCCCCCCCCCCCCCCCCCTATTTAAGGATGAACCCATTTATGCTTGGAGGTCCCCTTCAGAAGTGTATTCTGTGCCTATGATACTTCATACTATGAAAATATATGTGAAATTTAGCATAAATCTCCTTGTGCTCTTTGAAGAAGTGTTGTTGGTTGGGTTCTGATGAACCACATATTTTTACAACATCTAGTTTTTAGTCACTCTGTAATCACATGCCCTAGACTATCTGAGGTTTTATTTATATGAGGATATGCAGGTGTCTGGTTGCCTCATTTATCAATAGTCAACAGTCTACACATGTTTTTATGCTTTATAAGTTATCAACAGCACTATAAGGTCAAAGTCCTTTAAAAAACCCTTGATTTGTTACTCTATTTAGGTAGCTTTTCAATTTTTGGCAGAGGTAACACATTCATGCCTGTAGTGCCCAAAAGCTTGACTAGTTCAATGATATCTTACTTTTGGGGCATCTTTTTACATATTTGATGAGTATAAATCATTTGGAACCCGACTGATAATTCATCCAGTATTGAATATATATGAAATCATGAATTTTTCAATGGTTCAGGCACCAACATTAGCTTCAGAACTAACTAATGATTTTTTCTTGCCCAACATAATTCCTGGCTTGCCAGTAATAAGTATTAAGGCAAATATTATTTATCATGGATTTAATGATTTACATTTTTTTTATTTACTTTTGTTGCATTGTTTGCATATTTGAGAGTATTTGTGCCATTTGAACAAGTGCAAAATAAAAATGTACTTTAAAGAAATTCACTTGCCGGGGCAAGTGGGCAAGTACTTATGTTGGTGCCTGAGGTCATTTTTATAAAAATACAAAGCCAGACCTGCTAATGTAAATTCCGCTGATTTGAAAGTTACAGAAGTACTTCAGCATACCAAGCTGGCAGATTAGTTCAAATTAAAATATGAGAGAGCTGCTCCCAGAATCAATGTATAAGGCACTGATCACCCTTTCAATGTTTGGTATTGAAATTCGATATAAGGCATATGAGAATGTTGGGTTAATGGGTGGTTTCACTGGGTACTCCAGTTCCCTCCATCATTAATAACTGCCTAATCACAATTTAGCCTTTATATAGCAGAAAAATGACAATAAATGAAATTCAAAATCTAAATATGCCGTGATAGAGGTTACAATGTGAGGTTGGCTATTGTTAGATACAAGTACATGTATGAAGAAAAATCTGTCACACGACGTTGATCAGTGAAAAGGGAACAATATTTTGCGACAAATAAAATAGAATAGAAAATATATTTATGTTGAAAAATTTATCAAGTTTTTTCCAGTGTAAACCTAGGTCGGCACAGCAAACCTAGGTCTAATTATTACTAGTTGTCACTAGAACAAATATATATATATATATATATATATATATATATATATATAAATATATATATATATATATATATATATATATATATATATATATATATATATATCCAAGCTAAAGTTCCCTAGTGCAATCAGCCAATCACTGACCTTGTGGTGGCGCTGCGGGAGATTTGTACTTCCTGAAGAGAATGATGGCCACCAATAGGACGAGCAGGATTCCTATGACCGAGCCTAGCACGGCTCCCACGATGACTCCTGCTCGGTCCACGGTCATCTTTGACTGTGCTGGTGTCAGCCCACCAGCGGGCGTCGCTGCGACCGTGGAGGAGGAGGAGGAGACTACCGGGGGCGGGGACGGCGTCGGATTGCAGTCTCCTGGTTCCCCTGAAGAAGACAGAAGCAACACATAGAGCTAAACATGCAAAACACACCACCCAAAGCAGCCACATGGGGTCTAGCTATTCAGGTGTCTAAAGGCTTAGATGAATAGACACATGGATTCATCGCCACAGGCCTTTTGCCATAGGACCCTTTACAGAGCCCTTTTTTTTCATTTATATTACAGAATAAGTTGTGCACCAACATGAGCAGAACGCATCTCTTGAGTGGCTCTTGTTAAAATCCCGGCGATAAGTTGTGTCAGGGCTGTTGAGCAAGACCTGCTGGTAGCATATCCGGTGTCATAATTTTGTCAAGGAGATCTCCAAGCATGGATGTGATAAGACAGATGGTCACAACTCAGAGTGAAGTGGAATGATTTTTTCTTAAGAGTGAATTATGAGGTGGGTCTTTAACAAAACGTGGTCACAACTAAAGGTATCGTTGAATGTACTTCTTTTCTACAGGGAGAGACATGAGATGGGTCTTTAAAGACATGTGTCTTAATTGAAAGGTAAAGTGGGATGAATCTCCTTTCTTCATGGTGAGTTATAAGATCGGTCTATAAAGAAAGGGGGTCTCAACTGAAGGTCAAGTGGAACGAATTGCTTTTCTCCAAGGTGAGATAGAGTATACCGTATCAATATTGTGGTAACTAACTAATGCATACTTTGCGCATCCGTGGAGTCCGCATTTACCAAACTGTGTACCATTATTGGGACATATCGGATCCCTATGCTATCATTCCAACTACATGCTGACGCAATAGGTTGTCAACTGCCTGCCAAGCACATTACTTTGTGTGCGCAAAATTAAGATGGATCTTTAAGAAAGGTGATCCAACTAAAAGGATAAGCATAATGAATTCTTCTGTCCAGGGAGAGATATCAGATGGGTCTGTAATGGGTGGTGGTCTTAACTAAAAGGATAAGCATAATGATTTTTTTCTTCAGATCGAGTTATGAGATGGGGCTCAACTAAGGTCAAGAGGTATGTGGGTGAGTTATAGGGTGAGACTTACCATGTATGGTGATGGGTACTGCGTACGCTGAGATTAGACAATGGTCCATGCAGCCTCCGTCCTTGTCTTTGCACCTACAGTGATCTACACCTGTTGATGGCTGGATCTGAAAAATAACAACCCAAACTAAGCCACCAATGGATAACCTGGTTAGGACAGTAATGTATGGGAGAAAGTTGAAATAATATATAGTTAAAATAATGATTTTCAAACATCTTGGTAATGAGGGGTGTATGAAATTTAGACATGTTAGTATAGGTGATGATTTAAATAAGGGAATGGTCAGGATAAGCTAGAAACTACCAGGTGTTATTCTCATTTCAAAGTTCTATAATGAAGCAATTTTAGGTGAGCTTATAACTTTTTTTGGTTATTTTCCATGGTTTATTCATGAGTAATAAGGTACAAGTGAGCTCATCTATTTCAGCAGTGGTATGTGTACGGCATATTCCCTCCTATCAGTGCAGCTCATGAGAAGAGTCAAATCTTATCAAAGCAAAATAGCATTTCGAAAAAATATATATATTTTAACTAAATTTGTTGTTTCTGCATGTGGAGTAAAAGAATCTCTCTTCAAAGTATATATTTCTAGTATCCATCCATTGGCGAAGTTACAACTAAAATTCTTAAACCATTTGTGCACTCCTAGCGCAAATAGGTTTCAAACAAAAATAGTGTATTTCGTGGTGATACTGAAATGTTCAATTCTTACTTACCCATATATTGTATACTCCAGGACAAACATTCTCAAATTTGACACTATTTCTAGGCTACAAAGAAGAAAAATACTCATATGAATCACATGCATTAATTTAGAATGACACAATTGTAAAATGCTTTCTTAAGTGGGAATGTCTATAAAGTGATGATGTAAAAGGAAATATTAAGTGGGTTAGAAATTTCAACTTTTATCAAAAAATGTGATTAGAATGCCATCATTACAAGGTGTATATTGAGAAAAGGAATGATAAAGAAAGACAAAACTGCATCATTGGAAAACGTGTTATCATAACTCAAGAATTACTTGTTATCAGTTGTAGAAAATGTCTGTAATATTCTAGCCATACAGTCAAACCTGCATTAAGAGACCACCCAAGGGAGGATCAAAATATGGTCTCTTAAGACAGGTGGTCTCTTAATAGAGGGTCATTTAAACTAGAATGTTAGACCAGGGGAATTGAAAATGTGGTCCCTTATTAATAGAGGTGGTCTTTCAGCCACGTTTGACTGTATCTGGAAGTTTTCTAAAAAAAAAATTTTTGTTAATTAAATAGTGCGAAGAAAGTAAATTTTACAGGCCCAATAAAATTTTAGGTTATAGTGCCACAGACTTGTTTTTAGGTACAATCCATGTTGAGCAGACTTAAATTTTGGGGGTGTTCATTTTACTACCAATCCAATTGTTGCAAGCATATTAAGTTACCTTGCGCACTATCCACCGACACAGCTCCCGTGTCCCGCCCTCTATGAGACATTTCTGCTGAGTAACAGTACCACCTGTTCCATTCACAACTAGAGTGACCAAGTACTCTTCAAAGGAATAGTTGGCTGGGGCAAGGGCGAAGGTGACCTCCAAGCTGCGAGAATCAGTATCGTTCTTTATAATCATCGGTATCAGCCACTCATTTGACGGCGTGTATTGGTCTTCAGAAAAATAAGGGAAAAGGGAAAGTATATAGAAAGTGAAACAGTCATGAGGTGAAATGTATTCATGTTAACGGCCAATATGCAACAATACCCTGAAGCTGATCTCTTTCCCAGAAAAAAGTAAAATGTGGTATTTGAGGAATATGTAGAAACCCCATAGTGCTGGTAAGGTTATTTATCATATGTTGCTACTAGCGTGTTTCTTAGTCTTGAGAAAAAACACACAATCAATTTCTTCGGAAAATATATAGAAAGAGAAAGAGTCATGAGGTGAAATGTCAACGGCCAATATGCAACAATACCTCGTAAAAACAGACGCTAATCTCTTTCCAAGAAAAATAATCAAATGTTAGATTTGTACTGATTAGTACTTAGATTAGTACTGCAGTAACATTATTTTTCATATTTTGCTACTGCCTTTAGTCTCAGACTAATTCATAAAGTCAAAATGCTGGAGCCTATATACTTTTCAGATTGTCAGTCACTTGCCATGTTGGGTAAGTAGATATTGCTTTTAACAAGTCCCAGAAAAAAATCAATTTCCCTGAAATATCTATTTCTTGGTACAGCGGCAGCTACCGTTGCTAACATAAAGATACGTTATGATGCAAAAACTCCCCAACTCGCTATATTTGGGACAGGTGCCATATGTGTGTTATACAGTACTTTATCATCATTTAAGTTAGAAGATGATAGGAAAGATTTAGAACAAGAGCTTTTGTTCGGAATATGTCAATATCTGAGGTGAGGTTTTCTGTATTTTTCTTAAATGTTCATTTCATATATTTAACCCTCATTATGCTGCAAACTAATTTGACCATTACCAAATGATGCAAAAACCTGAAAAATGACCAATACCCTGGCACATGGGTACCCATCTGGGAGTACTCAGTGAGAGATTTCCAATGAATACCAACATGGCAGGGTTAAGATGATTTTGATTTTTTTTATGTCCTTGTGCTTTTGGTGAAAATAGCCTCGCATTGGAAGGGTTAAGCATTTAATCAAAAGTGACAACATATCAAACAAGTAAACATAATTTCTACTTGCCCAACAGGCTTTTTACTTGCCCCAGCAGGCATGCTGGGTTAAGCTGCTGCCTGAAATACAGTGTTCTCACCTTTTGGCCATTTCGGCGTGTGGATGAACATATCTGCAAACTTGGATGTAATAGGCGGCCGTGCTTTTGGCAAGCTCCACAATCGTACATAAATATCTGCATTGTCATGGATAGGGTAAAGACAGTCATGGTAAAATGAAACCTGCAAAAGAAAAGAACAGCATTTAGTGATATTGATTCACTTTTCCCTGTGTTTTTATTTCCTAACTTACCAGTTGCATATACAAAGGGACATTTAGGCTTTCAACAGACACCCTCAACTAATGTTGATTTTCTTGCTAAGAATTCTCATTTTTCGAGTTTTGCTTAAGTCAATGAGACAGATCTACCTCTCTATCAAGGTGGCTGTTAAAGGGGTTAGTTTGTGAATAAAGGGTAATTTGAGATTTTTACACATGTCAAAGGCTTGATAGGGAATTTGATTAGGTGGAACCCGGAAGTAACATCTAGAACATAGGAAGTGTATTTAAAAAATATGCCATGGTTAGAAATTCATTAAACTTTGGAAAAGCTATCATGGGAAGATACCCTTTGAATATCCAAAATAAAAAGGGGGGGGGGGGGGGGTCACCAGTCATGCCATCCACATAGGTAGCACCTAAGTGGCACTTAAAATTTTCAAAGTTCACACCTAAAATTGAAAGTCCATTTAAAAAATACCCCACAGTTAGAAACTCGTTAAACCTTGCATAGGCCATCATTGTCAGATGCCCATTGGATATCACGATAAAAAAGGGGTAAACAAATCATGCCGGCCATATTGTGGCGCCAAAGTGGCACTCTGTGTGCAAATTATTGTCTGACACATTGGGGCCACCTATATGGACAGCATGACTGATGAACCCCCTTTTTTTATTTTGGATTTTCAAAGGGGACCTGACAATGATAGCCTATCCAAGGTCTGATGAAATTCTAACTGTGTTGAATTTTTTAAATGGACTTTCAATTTTAGGTGTGAAATTAACAAATTTCTTGCCACTTTTGCATCACCAGCTTTCAAGGCTATGATAAGGGATATCCGTGAACAATAGGGCTGTCGATACATTGATATTTCTTTTTTGAGCATCTAATCAAATAGTAGGTAGTAAGTAGGTAGTTTGAAATTCAGAACAGTATGACATGTATATATCTATGATTTATTTCAAGGTTTAAACCTCACATCTGACACCCTGCAGGGAGGGTACTTTTGTAAAACTGTAAAACGCATTCCTCATTAGAAGACTATTCAGGCAATATACTTTACAAAGTATTTAAATACACACACAGAGAAAAAAACATTCATGAAAATCAAACCCACAATGGCTACCCATAATCCTTATTTTGAAAATCAATATATTGCCAGTGTATAAGTGTTCAAGAGAATAAAATATCTGTATGTATATGTATATATATGTATATATATATATGTATATATATATATATATATATATATATATATATATATATATATATATATATATATATATATATATATATTCGTTTATATAACTCGCTATTTAAAACCCAGCGCCTTGCTACGTTTCTTAAACACTATTTTAACATAACTCCATCAACAATCACATCAGCCACATTGTTTACGAACGGTGAATTATGTATCATTGATCGTAATTGTTCGTCATATCATACCTCCAGCCAATCTTGCTGCGACAGATATTCATGAAACTGATCGTGAATTTCCGTTATTTCGTAAGTGGCTTGCCTTACTATACAGACTTCCTATTGCACTGCAAAAGGAAAGTGCGGCAAGTCACCACTTCGTTTATTTTGTAAACATGGCGGCTACCACACATGGGTAGGTAGAGGAGAACGGCCGCATCACTCTTCGCAGATTTACTATAAGTACGTTAGTTTACTTTTTTGGCCATTTCGATGCATCAATTAATGCATCAAGATGACAAAGTTGAAGTCATTGATTGACTGCAATTGTCGGTTCATCGATGTGAGGTGTATCGATGACTGCCTTAGTATACAATACTTAACTACATGTGCTATTCAAACCTCAATCTTTTTGGAGATTTACAGCAGATTATAGCAGTAAACCAAGTGGTATTAGATACTATAAACAAAACTCCCTACCTACCCTAATGTTTTTGGGACTGCTACAGGAATCATTTACAATTATTTTTAGGCCTTCTTGACAAAGCAGAATCTACCAGGCACAGGCCCTCCTAAGCTCATACCTTGTTGATGTCATCAACAGTGAAATGGGCATTGCTCAAATTGAAGAGACGACAGATTTGCTTTCCAGCATGTCTCCCACTGAGAACTAGAAGTGTCAGCTGGAATCCTGTGAGGTCTTTAACGCTGCCTGGAATCAAGAAAAAAAACACATAAATAAACCAGAGAATTACTATGGGATCTGCCGATAGTTATGGCCTGTAGCATAACAAAATCTCAAGGCCAGGAGTCCCTGAAGGTTTCTATAAGGGCCAGGTTTTATCCCAATTTTACCTTAACTTTAAGCTCCCTGGTATTTCATCAAATGTGGGAACTCCATCAATAAGTGTTGCTCATTTATTTACCATTATATACATGATAGTATTGATGAGAATTTGTATGTGACGATGTCAAGTGGTGACACTTTTTTGAACCAATTGTCCCACGTTGGCAGATAAAATGCTGTGCTCCAGGAATAATAGTCTGTCCAGGATGAATATACTTGGACGCCTCTGGAAGTCCCCTAGCTCCCAGTCCCAGGTTAAACTAGCAAGACAGGACTTGAGTAAATAGAAGACGTAGAATTTTCTCTGGCAGCGCTATTTTACCCCTGTCCTGTTAAATCCAGGAGAAAATGTCACTCACCATCGTCCGGTAGTGTCCATGTGAAGTTGGCCCCGTGATAGCTTTTTTTGTATATACTGATATACTTTTCAAAGAAGTTGGCGTTGAATTGTGTGGCAGCCGTGGGCCAGAATCCACCAGGCCCTGTGGGCCATCTTTCCGCGTGGAGCTCACACACTGAAAAACAAAAGCTAATGGAATCAGGATCCATTCTTTCTCTCCTGGAGAACTCCTTGACACGTTCCATCTGGACCTAGCTATGATACTTAAGTACATACAACAAAAACGTTGTGCGTTACTGGGTTTATTCCTCAGAGCATTTTTGAAGTCAGACTCACAGACTATGGCCAGTGGATACCTGATCGTAGTCTGGAGAAAACTTGTGAAAACAAGTACACAAGTCCCCATTCATAGAATGTGATGGGTGTTAACCCATTCATGCCTGTGATGCCCAAAAAAGGCAATTTGTGACAAATCCAAATATTGGAAAACAGTTGAATGACAGATAATCATCAGGACATGATCAACCACTCGCATTCAAATATTTTATTTATTTTATATATTTCTATATGTTTTACAAAAGAATCATATGTCCAGATGGAACTGGACTCTGAAATCTCCAGGCATGAAAGGGTTGACAAGTAGCAGATGACCAACAGGCAGGGAAGTTTTTCCAAAATGGAACCTACTCAGGTAAAAGCAATAACAATGCCAGTTAAGTCACTGCTAAATGTGTTTACAATTTGACCAAGATAGCTGCAGGTAGGGCTGGACTCGATACGCACGGCGATTCTGAATTGGCATTTCTTGAGGATCGATACTCAAGAAATGCATATTCCAAGCGCTATTTCGATTCTTGGGACCGACCTTCGCGGTCTAATCCCTTGAATCATTTAGCTAAAACAAGTGAAATTGCGGCGAAACACAGAAATACAAATAAACATGCAAATAAAACTCACCTGTTGTTGTAGTTGTTATTCGTTTCTCCGCTCCGCGAAGCACAGAAAGCCGCCTAAAGCGGTGCTTCGGCGTGAGCCCTTCCTTTGGGAGGGTGTGGTGAGGGACAGATGCATACTGACAATACAAAACGCGCGAAATACTTGTCTCTCACCACACTTTCCAATAACCTATGTCACGCAATACAAGAATCGAGAATCGAATCGAAATAATCGAAATCGAAAAAAATATGTCAATGAATCGAATCGAAAAAAATTGGATGTCAAGCCCAGCCCTAGCTGCAGGACAAATCAATTGCAGAAAAACCTCTTAACTGAGTGGTCATTGTGATTGCAGTTTGACCACAACTATCGTCTGAGAGAATGCCAGGTCAGTTGGTGGTGACCAGTTACTTACATAACTATCAGAAGGGCAAAAAGACGGAGATATACAGATAAACAGAACTTTGGTTAAATAGGAAACCTTTGAGAAATGGGTGTACTGTAAACCAGATCTTTAGACTGGCCAAATACAATTAAACATTAAGTCAAAAAATGTCTTCACCTTTTCATGATTTGATAATTTCCATCTTAACACTATCATACTTGACTTAAGCATTTAAAACTTTGACTTAACTTAAAGTAAGACTTTTCAAAATATTTGGAAGATATCTTTTTGTTGGCTTCAAATTAGCATATTTCTTAAAAATACATTCTTAAAGATGCTTTTATCGAAAAGATATCACTGAAATAGTTCGGCCATTTTCAGCCATGAAAGACATGAATGATCGAGTTTAAACTGCTCAAGTTGGTACTATACTACACAATACATTGATATCACAGCCGCAACTAGCTAGTACAGTAAGTACTCTCAGTGGGACATATCACAGTTTTCATTAAGCCTGCACAGCCCATTCACATAAGTGCTTGTAACGGATGCCCTGGCATCTGGTGTCTCGAAAACAAAGTAATATTTCGAGAAATAAGTCAGTGAAAATTATTATTCCTGTCAGGTTTAACAATCCACCCTCATTCAAGCACAAAAATCACTTTTTTGGGTAGTTATGTAGAAAGTGGGCATTTTTGATGCAAACAGGATAAGTACTAATAGAACTTGAATAAAAATCACTTAATTTGTGCTAATAAACATATATATATATATATATATATATATATATATATATATATTTATATATATATATATATATATATATATATATATATTATATATATATATATATATATATATATATATATATATATATATATATATATATATATATTATATATATATATATATATATATATATATATATATATATATATATATATATATATATATATATATATATATATATATATATATATATATATATATATATATATTCAACTTGAATTTACCTTGTTATATTTTTTTAATCTAATAAATTTTTCAAATAAAAAAATAAAGTTTCCATCTTGTATGGTGCCTATAAATGTATCACTTGCCTTATGAACAAAAATCTGAATGATGAGATATACCACAGAGGGTGCAGATCATCAGCCAATCACAGACCTTTCATAAATTTATGTGCAAAATCTGTTGCCTTTTAATTTAATGATTTAGTGAATAGTACCCCATCACCGTAAAAATAAAATGTTACTAAACCAACTGCTGACATCTACAATTACATGGCAGTGATGGCACCTACAGTAAGACGCACTATGGGTTCAAATGAGCAACGATTACCTTCATTCATAAAAAACAACACCAAGCATTTGAGTTTCTGTGCTACAGTGCTGTGTGGCAAGAAATCAAATACTTGCATGGTGGAATTTTATTTATCCACGTTTTTGATATATATGGGCTACGTCATGACTAAACAATTGCAAATGGTGGAGAAAAATGGAGTTTCCAAGGTAAACCACCACCCAAGCCATAAGTCACTGGTAACTATCTCATCTACCCTAGTGATAGTGAGACAGTTTAGGTTCCAGTGGCCATGCCTTAGGCTACTAGGCTATCAGGGCAGGTCTTGAGTGAGTGCAATTCCAATTTGTCATGTCAGGTAAGTAAGAAGTGTATTCTACTTGTGTAGCCGCTCATTTGAACCCTGAGTGACTTTTAACCCCTATTGTATTGTATGTTTATTGGCTATTCCTTCACGGAACAAAATCATAGCAAATACGGTACAAAATCATAATAATACAAAAACATAAAAGTAACCGAAAATAAATAATAAATAAACGTACGCAGGAACGTATGCTGCTGGTGGCTCATTTGGGCAATACAAGATGAAAAATGACTGAAACCCTGGCATATGGGTACTCATCTGAGAGTACTCAGCGAGAGCTATCCAATGAATACCAACATGACAGGGTTTAGATGGTTTTCAAAAATCTTGCATCCTTGTGCTTTGGAAGTATTCGATGGGTGGCTACATCTAGTGACCAGACAATAAACTACAGAAGCCAGGTGGATCACATCTTTCAATCACTTGGGAGAAGTTTGAGAAGAATTATAATTAAACCCTTTGTGCTCAGAGCTCCCACTAAAAGCTTGTGAGGATCTATGGTACTTAAAAAAGTTTTTTTTAAATTTTTATTAGAAGGGGATCTGATGGTAGAGTTCTGATTTACATTCTCCTTCGAATATCTAAAAAAATCCTTTCTTGAGAGAGTTATCGCCAAAAATAAGTCAGGCCCCTTGTGAGCAGTAGATATGGTAAAGATGTTGAAATCTAAAAAGGAAGCAATTTCATTCAAATATTTAAAGTTTTGTTGACTATCGGAATAAGACACTACGCAGATGACAGCTATTTTTGAGAATATCGAATTTTAAAGATAATATTGGCATTAACACCAAGCTCTTGGGCCATGAATTGATTGACAAGAAGCAACATCACAACAATATCCAATAATGAGTCAATAATCAGTTTTGTAGATATGCCTAAAATACAGTACAAACATTAATCATATATATGTGAACACAACAGTGAACTACGTGGTGGGCATTGGGAGAACTAATAGCTATCAACATATACAATACCTATAATACCAGCATCAGCCCTCACAGGGGGAATCCTTTTACCTGGTGTAATAATCACATAATAATAAAATAATGATATAATATTTATTCAAAGAGGGAAACTCAGTCCAGTGGTGAGATTGATCTTCCCTGAGGCCATCTGGCATGTTTACAAGTAGCCTGAGGGCCCCAAGGTTACAAAGTAGTAGAGTACATTGCTTTTAGGTATTGAGACTTGATGGAAAGTAGAGATGGTGCACATCTAATTAAACAGCTAGTATAGATGGCATACATGAAACTAATTTACAAAAAGCTTATTTCTCATACTTATACTATTGAAATGAAACTCAAACACAAAAGGTCCAGGTAAAGATATAAAGTAGTGGAAAGGTTTTTAAGGGTTTGAAAAATCTCTCTCCTAATATGGTAGACATGCCTTACATGAGCTTCTTGCTCATAGCTTAGATGGATGTAAACAATGAGGGACGTACACATTGACCTGACACATACATGGACATATCTTAGAACAGAGCAAGGTTTTGAGAGATATTTCATCTGGGAATTGTTGCTCCAGTAGGAAGCCCCTTTTCAAATATTTCTTTCAAAACACTCTATTTGATAAGTTATCATTGCACGTGCGCATTCAGGATGCAAAGTGGTTAAAATATACTTAGTCATTTTCCTAGTAGGTACCCTCTTGTTATTTATGGTTTATACCTCATGAAGTGAACACGACTACTTTAAGTGGATATTATATTACTATCAAAAGAAAACTTCCTTGTTCTTTCAGAGACCAATAGTCCAATACCCCCCCCCCCCCTTATATTTTGATTGGATAAGGAAGAATCATAAATATGTTTCCTTTCTTCAACATCCTGCTTCAACATCAAGTGCTCTTGAGCATATTATATATAACCATGGTATTTACAATGCATCTGCATTGAAAGGAAGAACTGCTTTTTTCTAATTTTTCAAAAGCGTTTTTTGTATTTCGTAATTTTAAAACTGAATGACTCAACTAAAATCCAAAACAGTTTGAATAGAATCATAAGTTGCTCTTTATCTAGGTTCCATGCCTAATTCATGATTTACATTTCAACAATTACATACTTATCAGGGATCCTATACAAATTCCATTACCTAAAGGGCCTTTATTTTTATCAAACCATATCAACTCCCTGAGGAACATGCAAATAAAAGATCAACTTTTTATTCTTACATTTTCCTTACAAGGTATCTTTGTCATGCAATTGAAATGAACATGAGTCATATAGAAGACTCATAATCGTGACATCTTTAACATATCAATGCCTGTAGGGCTAAAAAATGTCCAAACTATTTAGGTGTTACTTTATTCACCAACTGCAACACATGGTTCAAAAATTATTCAAAAGAGAAATGCTGGTCTGAACCCTAGGAATCAATATTTTCCTATTAGTTTGTGAACCTATACTTACTTTGAAAAAGTCATTTTCGACGTTATCAAATATCCAAATCAAACCTGCCATGAAAGTAGCAGAGCATGATTGGGTTAATGACACACAAGTGGTGGATATAGTGTTTGAAGATACCCCCCCCCCCCCCCCCCTACTGGGTACAGTTTGGATACCAAAACCCAAACCCTTGTAAAGTACACATGGACACCAGTCATATTTTGACTAGAATTTCTAGATAAGTAAACTGAAAGCATATAATCTAAAAGTTTTATTAAATTTTACTAATTTTGACGAAAATTTGACTGAATTTGACTAAATATGACTAAATTTTATATAACTTAAGGATACTAAACATTATCATAATATGTAGATACATTAATGATCATATCTATAAATGATTGTTACCAGGAATATTGTGTCACCTTGCCTGCAGTAAAATAGGACACACAGTTGTATGGGCACCCAGAACTTCCAAACACCAGATTTCAAAATCCTGAAAAGGCTCAAAAAGCAATTACAACTCCCTACCCAAATGATGGGTGACTAATTAGGTCAGAGGATATCCTTACAAATACTGCTGCTGTAAATACTTTCAGTTTAAGTTCTCAGAAAAAAATCATATATAACTAGATTTACTTCCTTGTAATGTAGGTTAGCCAACCACACCATCAGTGTGTACTTATACACTTGAGTAACCATGATATATAATATTGTAGGGAGTGGTGCAAACTGAGAGCTATAGACCGCAGCATTTGCTCTTAACCCAGTTATGCTTAGAAGTTCCTCTAGAAATTGCTGTTTGGATCTAAAAATAATTTTGCCAATTTTGCCAGAAATGAAAATGATTTTACGAAATATTTTTTAAGGAGAGTTGTTCAGTGTCCACTTTATATTTCTCTTTCATATATTTTCCCAATTATTGCTTGAAATAGTTCAGGAATCTATACTCGGCCCAATTCTATTCAACATTTTCCTAAATGACATTTTTGCATCTTTAAATGAAACAACTCTTTATAACTACGCAGATGATAATACAATCTGCAACAGTGATGAGAATATTGAAAATGTCAAGTCACACCTAGTAAGTATGACTAAAATTGCCATTGACTGGTTCGAAAGAAACTGCATGCAAGCAAACCCTGAAAAATTTCAGGCAATTTTTCTTGCCCCTGGTCACAAAAAGGTGCAAACAGACTTCTCCATTGACAACATCAACATCAAACTTGAAAAATCTGTAAAACTTCTAGGTGTAGAATTGGATGACAAACTGAAATTTGACATTCAAGTATCCTCAATGTGTAAGAAGGCTGCAAAACAACTTAATGCTCTTAAGAGAATTGGTCACCTCTTAGACCAATCCAGCAGACTGACAATTTTTCGTGCCTACATAATGTCAAATTTCAACTACTGCCCCCTTGTATGGCACTTCTGCTCCAAGAAAAATCTCTCCAAGCTAGAGAGGATACAGGAACGAGCCCTACGCTTTGTTTACAGGGATTACAAAAGCAGCTATGAGAAGCTACTAGACCAGGCTAAACTACAAAGCTTACATCTAGGTAGACTGAGATCCCTAGCTACAGAGATTCACAAAGCTGTCCATGGAGGGGCCCCTCCCTATGTCAGCTCTCCTTTCACAGAGAGAGAATCTGAATACAGCCTTAGAAGGAACCACTCTCTAATATTACCTCCATATAACACCATCTCCTTTGGGAAGCAATCAATTAGATATACTGGACCTAAGGTATGGAACTCCCTACCTAACAACTTAAGACAAACAACATCACTAAAAGAGTTCAAAAACCTAATCTCAACCTGGTCTGGAACTAACTGTACCTGCTCTCTCTGCTGCTATAAGTAATACCAGTAAATGAGCAGAAGTAGTTTCTATTTTACTCAATAATCATAAACACAGAAAGACTGAAGTTATTACTCATTGTCAATTAATATGTGCCAACTTACTTCCCCTCTACTGATCATTTATATTGCTGTTAAACCCTGTATGTTATATTTTGAATTGTTATTTTGTAGTCGGCCAAGAGCCCTGGCAGCTCGTGTTTACTATGTAAAATTATTACCGACTTGAAATAAAGATTATCTATCTATCTATCTATAACAAAGTTGCAAGGCAGCTTTTGGCATAGCTGGTGGCACAGCTGATGCTTAGGTGATGCCAAAAACAGAGTGCATCAAGGGAAACATGGACGCCCCGTATGGTTGCCTCAGGCCTGTTACTTGCTCATTCTGTTAAGCTGTAACTGAGTAGTGCTGAAGAGGACAGGTTGGGGGAGTTCTCATTTGAAAGGTGGCATGAATAAGCTCTTTTTGACCCTAAATCATTCTGATGGTGCATTTGCCCTTTAAGCTTTTGGTGATATCATTTTGACCATTCATCATACCCTTCAAGTATTTCCGTCAAGTATGTCCTTCCTTACTTGAAGGATGGATTTATAGGGAAAACCCAAGTAACAATCCCCCTTCTAATATTTTGTGAATCTATACATTAATTCAAAGTTATTTAATCAATTAGAAGTATCAATAACCTGTACGTTTCTACTCACAAGCCAGGATCATCGCTAGGGATTGGCACCATTAGTACTTTCAAAATAAAATATCAAACCAGCTATTTTCAACAATATTGCCAGCTATTGTGTAAGTTGGTGCAAAGCTCAAATGTTGGTTTGATCAGATTATCAAATATTTTGTAGTTAAGAAATGTTTAAACATCAGATTGATTGCTTGGAAGTTGAAGTTGAAAGGACAAAGATATCTACTTTCCAGCGCAGATGGTAGTTTACTTCACTTTTCGGGCACTGTTCTTACACTTGATTATAATGTAAGTTCAATAGGCCAACATCATCATCACGGCCTACTATTGGGCTCGATCAAGTTGAAGTTAGCATCTAAGACAAAAAATAAATTTTATAGTAGCAATATGTATCTTACATATTTGGAAAGCTAGAATTCTGAAGTTTCTGGATCTTTAGTCAGATTTACTGTATTCCCATTTATGAAAAAGTTATGAATAATTTACTGCAGGGTGTTTGTTTGTTTGTTCAACGCCTTTCTGACAATAACATTTAACAAAATGTTAAAACCACCATATTTTCTTGTAAAACCATCTTATGATCTTCAACATTGCTTTAGGTGATACAATTATACCTGGGAAGACTGTGCCAAGAAATATAGGATTGAATATTATGTTTTGGGGTGCTTTTGATGAATTTCAAAATACAGTGATCTGTGATTCCGTAACATGTGATTCCGTAACAGAAAAATAGCATTTTTTTAATTTTTGAAAATGTTCAGATTGGATCATTACCATGAAACTTCATAGAAAAAAGCATTTAAACACTAATTTAACTATGAGGGGCACACTTTTGAAAAATAAATTTTCAAACAGTGTTTTTGTGGGGGTTAAAGTTGGTGATTCCGTAACGTTACGGAATCACATATTTGATAAATTGACTGGTTCAAGCCTATAGATGTCTTGAACATTCTTTAAATGGACTAGTTTGTTATCTTAACTTTAAGTTAAGTATTAAGGCCAAGTAAAATTAATATCAAGATTCCGGGGACCCGACCGACTCTGTCAATTACCCGCCGAGCTTGAAAATTTTATAGTCTCGCTGGCACTTCACAGGGAGTTGATAACAAAAGGAGATAGTGGCCTGGGAAAGATTCTATACTCCCCATGGGGTTCCTATCATTACTGCTGACCCACTGATGCTGCATGCTTATTTACGGCATGCTTATTCACGGCATGCTTAATATATTCACGCCAAACAGGAAATACAGCAGTAAATGTGACCTCTCTTAATTGAAGAGCGTGATTACCTCACCGCTAGGTGCCGCTAGTTGAGCTGATAAGCAATCATTGTTTGAGTGTTGCGGGTCGCGTCACAGCTGGATTACTAAGTGGGGGATGACTTTAAGAACTTGATGAACAAGTATAAACATTCAAGCATCAGATTTCTGGGAAATCATGAACACTACCATAACAGTTCTAGTAGGTAGTATTGTAACATTAGTGGTAGATTATACTGGTAGCCAATTGCTCTTACCAGTTTTGGATGGAGTGTAATTATGATTAACCAGGTTTACTTATATGCACCATTCAATTGAATCCTCAGGAGGGGGCGGATAATGTACTGACCTTCTGCCCTATTAACTAGCCAAGTGGGCATCTATAAATATTGAAAATGGACTTGAAAACAAACTTTAATTGTGTTGATTTGCAGAATGACAAGATCTAAGTTCATTTGTTTGATCACTGTTTGACAGCTGATAGGGCTTAACCAGGCTTATCAAAAACAAGTAAATAGGATTACTGTAACCTGTTAATATCTTGTTTTTGTTAATCTGTGCATCATATTTTAACACTATCTTCCTGTATCTCCTTTTTGAATATATTTCTTTACTGTATTTCTTTATGCATCCTGTTTTTTTTCTCTCTTATAGTCTCTCTCTCTCTGATTTTGTATGTATATTTCTTTCATTGTATTTCTTGATGCATACAAATAAATTCTATCCCTGCTGTTTGTTATTTGTATACATGTACATGAATAAACACAGCCATGCATTGTCTTATACCCTTTGAACACTATTAATACATAAAATGGGTTGCCTGTATTGATCTTCTGTAGTTTCCTTCAATGATCTGTTCAAAAGATAAAAAATTCAAATGTTTTACCATTAGATGTACTGTGAAAAACATCAAATGACCTTCCTAAATTGCCAATTTTGCTTGCAGGATAGCCCTTAGAATGCACCTCAGAGCATGTAGACCCTTTGGCTTCTGAGCGGCCCCCAGACCCCCCCCCCCCCCCCCGCCGCAAGGTTCACATAAATAAACAAGGGAAATGACACAGGGAACATGTTCTAGCATATGTTTTCAGCTGGTGCAGTGGTAGTAGGTGTGGCACCCAGAGGAATTGTGCTGATGATTTTGCATGGGGTATATATTAAGTTGAATTTAATAAGACATTTTACAGAAGCTTATTTTATAGAATTTTCTAGTCATCCTAATCATTGTACTGTTATTTTGGAAATGCTTACTATTGAAGTAGAATATACTAATTGATGTGCTAGCTGCTTACAATACTGGTCAAAAATACAAAAAGTGATACAGGTGCTGTGTTTTCAAAAAAAAAGTGATACAGTTGCGGTGTTTTCAAAAAAAAAAAAAAAAAAAAAAAAAGAATTGCCTACCTACCTACCCTCTTTTTTCTGGCCATGTCCCCTGAAGCGTACTTTTATTTTTATTTGGCCTAACTGATAGTTTCCATATTTAAAATGAGACATTGTGCACAGTATTCTGAAAAAAAAGTATGTCCATTATCGAGTAGTAGTTTCAATATGGCATCAAAACGCTTTGGACAAGGACTAAGCTGTACATGGAAATCAGATGAAGTTCTTTATAAACAAGTAACTCCCATACAATTTTGAGAAAGGTACAATTATTCAAAATGTGTCATAGCACCAAACTACCTTTTTAAAAACATTCATACAATTTTAAAGTAGAGTATAATTAAGCTGGCCAGCAGGGCATCTCAGCCTCATTTGGACGCCCACTCCCTCAAAAATCACCCATCAGGACACCCAAATAATTTTGTGAGTAACCCTTCAAAAGGACATTTTCAAATATATAAATGAATTGTTTTCACTCTAGTTTAAATTCAGTGACTTTTTATAAGGCATTTATTTCAAGAAGTACGTGCATGTTCATGGTTATAATGGGCTATATCAACCTATTCAAACTGTTGCGTACAGAATTTTAGAATATTGAATTCAATATTTTCCCTCAAATTCAGGAAAACTTGCTCCCTCATTTGGCTGTCTTATCCTATAGTAATATCATTCTTGAACCCTATTTGTTCAAGACTTTTGTAAAATAGTAGATTTTATAGAATTTATATCTGTGGTGGACAGGAAAGCTCTTCGACAGAGATTTTTAGATACCTTCAAAGAAACAGAGATTCTCCTTCAAGTAAAGAAGAAAACTGAAGTTTAGCACATGGTCAATGTAGCCCAGATCCCGAAGTCTCTATTTATGCATATATTTTAAAACTTGACCACCCGCATTAAATTTTAGAGGAATTTATTCAGTGTTTCAGATGGAACTTACACACTGTTGAGGACACTTTAGAAACTTTTGTCACAAGTGTAGAAGGGGAAGGATTCAATACATAAACATTTCTCAGAGAACAAAATTTTGTTACATCACTCAAAGATACAATATAGTCATATGGAAGACTCATATGATACTGTTTTGTACAAAGCCAGTCATAGATCAGCAGTCTAAATGATTTTTAAAACAAATTTCCAGGGATTCTCCATTCGCCCAATAGACATGTATGATCTACTCCAGAAAAAAATATCCAACAGTTAATAAAATCACAAATGCATGTTTAAAAAGAATCATTACGTAGTTATTTTATAAGTATTTAGCAAATTTGGCATTAACTATAAATGTTCATAATTCATTCATAACTTAGCTAGTTTGATATCAATTGGTATGTGTACAGATGTGTACCTTGACTGACACCTCCATCCTGTCTGCAAATGCAATGTCGCCATTCACCTCTACATCCCTAATCCTGAAGCCACCCATTCAGTTAATCAGGGTAGATGCAATTTCCCCCCGAATCATATCCTCCTTCCCCAGACTAAACAATAAGGGGTGTTAATGAGAGGGGACAGTGGAGGAAAAACAGAATCCACGTTGTCTGGGGTATACCAACATCCTCGATGTGTACAGGAAGTGATATAAAACTGACCAGGTAGTCAGTGAAATCTACCTCTGAGAATGCAGAAGGTAACATCATGTTTTTCAAAACCTTTTCAGATTAATGATCTATTTATAAGAAGCTTCAATGTTAAATCAATTACAGCTTATATAAGTTAATTGTCTAACAATTGCCCTTGTGGGGAAGTGGTCCCTCTAACATTAGACATTGTCATCTGTTACCTACCATCAGAGACGTATAAAACCCACTCTCTGCTGCCATGTAATTCCTTATTAAGTGCTCCCTTTGGTAAAATTTATGTCTTTATATCAGTACACTAACTTAACTTTTTATTAAAGCAGAAAATTTCACCATAGTGCACTCTTTTAATGAAAGATATTGATTGTTACAGAAAATGTGATTCCGTAACAAATGGTAAATGTGATTCCGTAACAAGACCATCTGTCAAAGTTTCTTGAATAAAGTTCACTTTAACTTATTCAACACCTAACTTTGTGGTGGAATCTGTGCAAAACAAATTTACCTACCACATGATAAAGAAACTTTTAGAAAAAAGTGGCAGGAACAGCATGTAAGTGGTATTTGATTAAAGTGTTAGAAAACAGATGCTAATTTTGAGTGATTCCGTAACAGGCATGTTTTTTCACTTTTTTACCCAAAAATCATTTTCTGGGGATGTTGGAACTTGGTCCATTTAAAAGAACTTTCAAAGCCCTAGACAACCATATAAAGCATGACTTCCTAACTTTTTCCATTAAAAAGATATCTAAGCTTGAACAGCAAAAGTGTGATTCCGTAACAGCTTGATCGAGCCCTATTACCCAATCTAATTTTTTGGTAATTTTACTTAATCAAATAACTATTCCTACACTCTAAAGGATAATTATTCTAGCTTTTTGATAGTACTCTCATTTTCAAAGCTCTTTTGGTTCCCTATTGTGGTCCACCATGTACTGAGTGTACTTCTTTTGGAAGCTTAACTTCATAATTTCTAGTTTAGTTTGCCAAGTTGCCAGTTAGTAGCTACTCACTTAATTAATTGTTACTCATGTGTAACTCACCTCATTTTCAATTTTTTATTCTTGTACATTTTAGTTTTGTTTTTGAAAAACAAATACGACTTGTACACACACTTGAAATATTATCTAAATATCATCACAAATGAAGAAATTAAGAATTCATTCTGATAACAATAATAATAATAATAATAATAATAATAATAATAATAATAATAATAATAATAATAATAATAATCTTTATTTAAAGAGGGTAACTCAGTCAAATGATAAGGATCTTTCCTGAGGCCCTCTGGCATGTTTACAAGTAGAGAAAAATTTAATGTTCAAAGTTAAAACATCCACATTTTGAATTGTATCCACAGCTGATAACACCTTTTAAGGAAAACTCTGAGGAAGAATAGGTTAAATGATAGATTACCTGTTTTCTTTGCTATGTGGGTTTAAAGTCCCCAGCATAAAAAGATATTTATCACGTTAGTTAATCAATCAAACAAAGACAGCGGCCACTTCTGTGTAGCTGCTAAATGTCAGTCTCATTATGTTACTAAGCGAAGAACAATAGTAGGTGGCCTGCAGCATGAGAAGAATACACACGACTCTTCTCCTTACTCATATCAAGCCTGGTTCTCAGGCTCAGTTAGGTATATACTGCCCCTACCACTATATATACTAGGTGTTACGTCGGTGAGTTGTCTCTCTCAAACTATAGATGGCAGCAATTTAGTTTTCATGAGTTGCAGTTTGTTACCATAGACAGTTCAAGTGTGTCCCCCTTGAGGATTAATTCAGAACTAAATCTGGCTTGAAATCAACTCAGGGTGGTTCAGTGAGACTAAGGAAACTAAGACTAAGGAAAGAGCCATTTAAAAGACTTGTAATGAGTCTAACTCATATTGAGAGCACTGTAGCATGATGACAGCTCAAAGGTCAATGGGCTTTAAATAATACATTTACCATATTTCTAATGCAAAATTCCTTAACCAATTCATATCTTGAGTTAACACATGGTCTAAAGAACATACCTTCATTACATAGCAATATTTGGAGAAATATTTGAACCAAGGTTTTTCAATACCCATTCTACTATCTTTCTCATGTACGCACTCCATATGCAAGAAGAAATGTGTTAACCTTATGGTTAATAGTAGTGGTGGCACGATTAATTGGCTCAAGCAATAGTCTGAGCTAAAGCACTCAACCAGGGGCAATCTATTTTATAGACCTCTGACTCAACCAAGAAAACTCACTTCTCAGAATTTTTAAGCTTCAACAATTTTGCCATTTAAAAACCTGCCCGCTCCATCTTATTGATGAGAGCAAGATTCTTCCCCCTAGATTCTCACACACACACACACACATTGTACATATATATGTATATATATATGTATATATATATATATATATATATATATATATATATATATATATATATATATATATATATATATATATATATATATATATATATATATATATATCACAATATTGTCGGGGCTTAGAAGCATATACAGGATATGGGAATATGGTAAAGTTTGCTTTTGGCCCAGATGATAGCTCCTGCTTGACCAAGCCCGTCTATTATTTGCTATGTCTGATATGCAGCTCAGCTTTACCTAATGTACACAATATATTCACTGCTAGTGTAATAATGAAACAAAACCATATTAGTTTAGCTAATATGACACTAGGTCCCTGAGCATGACCGGTCATGGCTCTGAGCAACATCACCTTTCATCTACTGCTTGGGAGATACCCAAATAATGCACCCCCTCAACAGCAAAGCCAGCCTGCTAGCCTGGGGCTATGCTATATATGTCAGGGCTAATAAAATATGGGACATTTAACCCGGTAAGGTTAGTGAGAATTTTGGGTCTCAAAAGCTGACCATGATATATGCTAAGGCATCATTACATGTATTTGAATAAGCAGATCTCAAACACAGGAGATCAACTGATATTCAATGCTTGCAGCCAATAAGCATACATTATTGAAAAAGTGCTGGTCCTGAATGATCCAAGTGCATCACTATTTACACTGCAGGCATATAAATCACTAGGAGCAACACCTGTAGCAGTCAATTGCCCATTGGGTCTAGTGTGATTGGATGGTAATTGCACCCCCCCCCCCCTGCCCCCTGATACATCTCCCTGGTATCTACCTCTGCCAAGGCTAGTAACCCTTATGCTACTGGTGGCTAGTTTGGCCAACACACAGGCATGCAAAAAACTTTTAAAATGACTGATGAACCATGGCACATAGGTACTCATCTGAGCGTACTCCGCAAGAGTTATCCAATGAATACCAACATGAGAGGGTTAAGATGGGTTTTCAAAAAATCTTTGCATCTTTGTGATTTGGATGAAAGTAGCCTCAGCATTATAAGGGGTAAAATCTTAGAAGACCAACACATTCTTTTCTTAATCCAAGGTAAAATGAAGGTCATGAAACCCTGCTTGGCTAGTGAAACTCTAGGATGTTAATTCTCAAGCCCTGAATGCACTGGGCCAGTGTGCCCGTAGGTCCCCAGCAAAGAGGCACAGTGCCAGAGTCGGCCTCCTACGGCTAGGCAATTCTTGTTTTTCCGTTTCAATCAGGGACATGCAAAAATGTAGCTTCACATAGGAGCAACAGATCACTGCCAAAATGCCCTCTGAACATGACACTGCATAACAATGACAAAGAGCATGCAGGAAAATTCAGGCCACATCTACTTTGAGCAATCAACACCAAAATGTAATAAAATTAATCTATTCATTCTGGGTTTTTTTTGTGAAATGATTCACAAATTTGATTGGCATGTTTGATGGACCCGTACCTCAGGGGATGGCATTATGGCTTAAATAGTTGTCATAATTTCCGCCCTATTTCTAAAGTAAATACAGATGTTTGTAAGGAAAGGTAATTTACATTCACTCTCATCACCTGCTGTGGATTATGGCCTTATCACCTTTTTGCAGAGTTTCACATGCAAACATTGCCTTTGACCTAGTTAGGCATATACATATGCGTGCTAAAACAAGGAAGTTACCATCTCCCTTTCATCACCTGGCGCCTATTGTGAAACAGATTCCAATAACAAGGGTTTTTGCAGGTAGAAAGTGTCCTTTTGATCTTATCAGATGTTCACAGTCACTTGCTTTCTAGAAAAGGGTAATTACCATCACCCTCATTAAATAGAGCCTAGTGTAACAGAGTTTCCAGTATCAAGGGTGTTTACAGGTAGAAGTTGCCCTTTGATCTATTAACCCTTATGCTGGTGGTGGCTAATTTGGTCAATACAAAATGATGCAAACATCTGAAAAATACTTGAAACCCCGGCACATGGGTACTCATCTGAGGGTACTCAGCAAGAACTATCCAATGAATACAACATCACAGGGTTTAAATGTTTTTCAATTTATTTTTTGCATCCTTGTGATTTTGGCAAATGTAGCCTCTACCTTTCCTTAACAATTCAGTTCAATTCAGTACCACTAGTTAAATGAATCATATATTAGAAAAAACACCTTTCAGTTCTGCTAAGAACAACATGGTCACCATACAACATCAAATACATTCCCAAATTAGGTCCCTACACAGGTGAAAATCCAGCTATTTAAACACTCATTCACTAACAGGGGGAACCACCCACTAATGTCAAATCACTGATAACTTGCATGCTTCAGGGCAGATTCAGATTTTTACTTCTTGTTGTTTTGTTATGAATGATAAGCCAACAGCCCCAGGCATCAGTGCAGAAACCTGTCAATTTTCATATTAATACAACTTGCAGCAAAGACAGCATTTCCAGAGACATCACATACCTATATTTACAAAAGACAGAAAAATGCATATTCAGGGCTCAACATTAACAAAAGATCACATTAGCCAAGCAAGGCTGGTTACCTCATCAACCTTTACTAGCCCAGAGATATTTTCACTAATTTCATCTAGCCTCTTGGGCTATTCACCAGTAAAATTTACTAACCCTGTCCTTAAATTACTAGTCTTGGTTTATCGGGCTATCCTTAATTGTCCAGCCCTTATATTTCCCCAAACTGAAAAGGCCAACTACCCCTAAAGTATAGATGACTTCGTTTTTAAGTGGTTTTGTTATTTCCTTATGATTTATTTATTTCATACTTATTTGTGAAACACAGAGTTTGTGCTGGAATGCACATGCATCATGGCCATATTACCTGATTCATTTACAAGTTACACAAATGATAGCATTTATTTATATTTATATATAACATTAATATATATCAAAATAATAAATTGTTATATAATTTATATCATATTATAAATTGTATTTCATTTACATATATTCATTTTTCTTTTAGGTTTGGCCAAGTAAAAGGTATCCAAACTTACCCTCAAGAAATAACAAGCATCTGCAATTTTTTATTAAAGAATAACTTGCAGAAAAATGAATTCAATGAATATCTGTTTTATGATATGAAAGTAAAACTTGATGATAAGTTAATTCAATGGCCATCTTTTATGTTCCTAGAATTTTATTCATAACACCAAATGTTTAGGGGAAAACTTGCTACTTACAGGAATTCAATTACAAGTTTTAAAAGAAGAGTTTGTTTCATATACCACAAAAACAATAACATCTTAATAAAATGCTACATAAAGATTTCATTTTATGAAAATAAAATTAAGACGGCAACAACTTACGTGATGAGTTTGAGAACACAGAGCAGGGCAGACGGGGCTGAAATAAAAGATAAATATTATCAATTGAATTCTCAATAAATATATATTAGGTAAAAATGAAGATTAACTTAAACTCCTTAACACAAACAATAAGAAAATAATAAATATCAAAGACATATTTTTCAAGTGTTTAATGAAAGTTTTTACTGTCATGGCAAAGATTATCAATTTAGGCCTAAAAAATAAATAAATTGTTTGTTTCCTGTAACGGTCCGAAAAAAAAGAGGGTAGGTAGGTCGGTAAAAAAGAATTTTTTGCGTCATTTTTTTGGTCAAAAATGTGTGTTTTATGCATGTTTTACGTTGATTGGGAGTTGGATGGGCGATAAAAACTTTAGGGTAGGGATTATTTTGAATAAAAACTTGTTTTTTTTTAGGCCATATCAATTATTATTGACTTCTTATGAAATTGTGATTTCTTTAAGTGAGCAATACACAGCATGATAATTGAATATAGATAATTTCGCTGATTTAGTGTTCATTAAACGACTATTTACTGTTCCCAGGAGAATAACCCTTTGCTAGAACAGAGGCTATTAGAGATTAGAAAACCATATCCAATTGTAGGAGACCTGGAGTACATAAAACCAGTCCTGAAGCACAATATATATATATTTTTTTGGTGGCTGATGTGTAACAAATGATAAAAGAATTTGTCAATAATTAGGTTGCATTTTAATATATAAACCTTCATATCAATAATGGAGACCTGGACTATTAAAAAACAACTGGTGGAGTCCATGTTTAATGAAACCTGTATCAAAATGTGTGCATACAGGAAATATAAGAAAGGCAGAGATGGGTTAAAAATCCATATATTTCATGATACTAATCAAACAAACAGAATAATTTGAATTCATTATTGATGTAATGGAAACAAGCACAACGCATGTTGCCTGTCACATGGCATGCTGGGGAGACAATATGACAACTGGACAACCTGGATCATCTCATCACAAAGGCATCACAATGTATATGTTTACTTATTATGTGACATAATTGAACTTATCTAACAATAACGATCATATTTTTTCAAACTATGTATTCTATTATTACTTGTACTGTTGTACATCTTTTATTTATCATGTATGAAAACTTGTTTTACACTAGATAGGACCATTTTCAGAGAAGGTATCTTAACCTCTAGATTGGATTGATAAATTATCTTTTTAGTGTTCAAGATAATTATATAAATTTGACGAGAATTTTCGAGGTCACCCAGGATCCTAGCTACTTTATTCATATCTTTCTGACAAAAGGGATTGATTTAAATCTAATAATTAAATTGAGTAAAATTAGAAATACAATCAACAAGATCAATCATTTATGTACATTAAGCGGAAAAAAATGCTCTGGTGAGAAAAATACCAATATCAGGCACCTGTCATGCACTTGATAAGGCCTTCTGATAGCACATGCATGCCATATTGACATAGTAGTTCAATTTTACTAAAAGTGAGTAGGACAGTTTTTCAATGTAAAAAATCAAAACAATAAATAACATGCTACGATCATTGCTCTTCAAGGTAGCTTATGGGATTAATTTCTTTCACTCAGTTTTTCATTTACCCAGCTTTTATTTTGAAAACTCTTTAGCTTATATATCAAGTTAAATACATATTTCCTGGAACGTCTTCTGAAGAGGAATACATTAAGGATAAAAAATGTTCTCTCCCACTCCCAGTAGGGTGCAAGATTTTTGGGATAAAAAATGAAAAAACATGCAGTGTTTTCATACGAAGCTCCTATAGCTGCAATTATGAATCATGAAATGTCAAATTCCATAAGTGCATGTGGAGAAGATAGGGAAGGGTATTCATGTTTTTCAAATTGTCGCTCCATTCTAATCTTATAACTGTTTCTTTCCATTTTTTGTTGAAAATGAGAAAAATTGTACAAGTATTTTTCAAATTCTAGATAGCATAACTTTGGATCAAAGTCAAAATTCGTACAACTATGATATACTTCCCCCCGCCCCCCCCCCCCCCCCCCCCAAAAAAAAAAAATACTCTTAGATATAAAATATTCATATGCCAATTTTTTCCTGCAAATATGCTGACATTTGATATCCAAAATGCCTGTTTGAAGTGAACATATTTTGAACAACTATTATATAGAAAGGAGCAAAAATCTTTTCCTCTTTGTATATATACATGTAAAGTTCTGTGATATGTGGTCTTCTTACTCTGCTTATAGATGACCAAGACTGTTACAAGTACAATTAATCTGATTATGGGGAAAAGGGTGAATACTTGAAAAAACTTAAAATCACCTTTTTATTAATTAGTCTTGTCGTCTTGAGCAGTTGAGGTAACAGTCACACTTTCAGTTTTTAACTTCATAAACTGGTAAATGACACATTATCTTTTCCAAAACATCTTAAAGTTAAACAAATAAGGAAAGGCTTTTGTAACTCATTAACTGTTAATAACATCATACAGACCGCTGGTTAGCCATGGATAACACTAACATCCAGAAGGACTCAATTCTAGAAGGGAAAGTGTGCATTGAGCATGTAATATTTTGATGGAAAACGCGAAGTTGTGCGGAGAAAGGCGCCCGCGACCGCATGTCAATGGCTGTTTAAGTTCTATCACACTATACTCTATTGATAACTTGAACAATTGAGCTTTTGTTGTAGTTAGATATGATCCCATGATATGTTGTGTGCTTCATGCACGAGTCCACCCAGCTGAACGGCACCAGCCCACCCTGCCCCCCTCCCCCTGATTGTTGGCGCGCAATAGCTCAAAGAGACTGGCACTAGTCTATTCAATGGAAAATTCACGCGCACATGTCTCAAGGGACTGGCATGCTAGTCTATCCACTGAGTTCCCACACGCACTGGCGAGGGTCGCCGATCAACACCGCAACAAGTAATCTCCATTTTCTTATGAGTAAGACACTAGCGACGCCAAATATACAACATTTTATTGACAGACAATCATAATAGGATGATTTTAAACTGGATAAAACGCATCATATATTTAAATAGGAAAAAAGTACCAGACGATGACGTCACTTTGTATTCTGTAAAAAAGTACCAGACGATGACGTCACTGAATCACTTCGCATGCGGTCACCGAACAACATAGGTGTATCCCAACACTTCGCCAAGAAAATTTCCGAAAAATAACACGCCCATGACCAACATATAGGGCGCCCAAACACTAACGACGCCAAGGATTCACTATTCCACTGACAGACGATAATAAAAGAAAGCTTAGAAGTGTGTAATAAACGCATTGTCGGGTTATTTGTGTGGTCACGTGATCACTGGCTGTCCCCTTGATGCGCTAAGATATTTAACAGGAGATGGCTGAGCGCAGTCAAAATAGCTGGTATCGCGATCAAGATCGCAAAATTCAAAGAATTGGCGCCCGCACGTCGAGAGGGCAACAAGGAAGTAACATCCATATTCTACCAGTCTACTGGAGTACTGCTCACATGCGGGCCTCAGCTATCTATGCACTGATAAACACAACAAGGGGAACTCCCTCGACCAACTCTCAACTTCCATCGGCTGCTGTTGCACTACTTACCTCCGGCGAGCAGTCATTCTGTCTGGGACAAGTCCATATTCCTTCTACTTGTTGTAGGCAAAAGATGAAACTTGTCAACACTAAAATCTGCCTTAACGCCATGGTGTATGCAGCTCCCTAGCAGTTCACATCCTGCTGTAAACACAGGAGCGAGTTTGACTTCTCGAGTGTGATACTTTCCTGGAACTTTAGACTGAGTGTCTCTAAAATTGAGAAGCTAATTTCCGTCTGGAATCATGATGGGAATTTGTTAAATATACGATTTACTATTTAATCTCTCTGTAATGGATGTTTTACAATAGTGTACTATTAAATATTTGACACAAACGCCTCTGATTGTATCAAATACTTTAAAAAGTACACAATAATCACTACAAAAACTATAAGAAGAACTAATTTTCCGTGTACCGCTTTTATAACTATTCATTTTGAGACCTCTGGCGGACGGACTGCTAACTAAATATTTCAGTAACGCTCAATCACCCCGTTCACAGTAGTATCTGAGAGAGAGAGAGAGAGAGAGAGAGAGAGAGAGAGAGAGAGAGAGAGATCTGATGGAACATGAAAGAGTTCACTAATAACAGGGAGGTACATACCTAGAATTGTATTTCTCTGGAAACAGAAAAGAAACTATGTAACTAGAAAAAAATGAATATGTATCTGAAATAA
This sequence comes from Maea johnstoni, assembly GCA_963942565.1. Classification (NCBI taxonomy): domain Eukaryota; kingdom Metazoa; phylum Annelida; class Polychaeta; order Spionida; family Magelonidae; genus Maea; species Maea johnstoni. Next base: position 2,396,957 of record OZ012687.1, on the reverse strand, counting down.
GATACATAGACAAAAAAGAAGAAAAAGCAGAAAAACGATATAAGCAGGGAATTTCAGGGTGACAAGGGACCTGATTGGCCGAAAACATTTCATCCCAGGGATGTACCTAATCCTTCCAGGTCTTATTGTAAAATTTTCCCATTGCCAATAATACAAACACTCGCGCATTTAGTCACAAAAAAAATGGAAAAAGCGGTTTCCAAACTCGAGTCAGACAGACTGAATATGGCAGTGACAACAATTAAAATTTTAATTTCAAAGATAATTTCAAAGGCATCAGCTTCTCGTGTGTATGTATGTTTATGGACTATAACTTCGACTTCATAGTTACAAAAAGCATACTTTGATTAGTTGGAAATTACAAAGATAATCAACAAATATAATCAAAAGAAACATGATATTACAGATAAAAATAGTACTGTAGGATCATTATGTAACAATATGGGAATACCAGCTTTACAGGTGTACTATGTCCCATGGGGAGTTCAATCTCAGAGTTGAAAGTCGCCGTTTTATACCCTTTAAACACTTTTAATATACTAAAGCAAATGGGCTGCCTGCATTGATCCTCAGTAGTATTCTTCAATGACACATGCATGCCCCCAGCCCCCCTTCTATGGACGGCGTGCTGATGCATACTGACCCTGCAAAGAGAATAATGGCCCCTTAAAAAATAAGCTTTTTTACAACTTTTCTATGTTCTATTTCACTTGAAAGTGTCCCAAAATGCACCTCAGAGCACCTAATTTTCAAAGTTTTCTGGGGGGGGGGGGGGGGGGGGGGGGGGCATGCCCCCAGACCCCCTTATCATGAACGGCATGCTGTTGCATACTGTCGCCGTCGCGGTGCTCGCACCGGAATTAATCTGCTTCTACTTTCTAAAATCAAGGACAAAAATTTGCCCTTCCTAAAAATCTTTAGGTAGAGCTCTCATACATAAGTTTCATATAACTTTATACACAAACTTGCTCTGCAAATGCCCCTCAGAAGAGAACACCTACAATATCAATATACAGATCCCCGAACCCATCACCTCCCCCATTCATAGCAGTTCATAGCACTAGGAAAATTGGATTGCGAAACTGGCGATGCCACAAAGTTAACGACATGTAAAGGCGTATTGATATAATCATTATTTTTTATTTATTTGAAAAGGCATTAGATTAAAAGATCAAAAACAATTTTTCAGCTATTTTGGCGCTCCTTATTGGGTTCTAACGACATTCGGGTGATGGCGAGCCGTCTGGCAGTAGTTAGACAACAGGCGCCATATTTGATTTGGATATTTACCAAAGGTGACGAAGGTAGGTCATAATCAGTTTCGGGCCGTATGTAAATGTGTGGGGTCATTGATAAAAGTGGCTTAGTGGTACATGTACTTAACAAAGATCTACTCCGGTTGTCAGTCACGTAAATGACAAGAATGACTCGGAATACTAGGAACGATCCCAAATAGAGTTACGGGATTTCATCAATATTATTCTCTTTTCACTCCGTCTCACACAGTAGAAGGAATAGCCTGATTGATAGCCAAGTCGACTCCCGATCCTAGGGTCGCGGGATCGACTCCATCTCTCGATCGTACAATCTTTTTTTCACCTGCCCAGTGCTTCGTGTGGTACTTAGAAATATTTCATACTCAAAATAACGGTGGCTTTATTTCTATTATTTTTTTTACTTAAAGGACAATTCCACCATGAATAAAACATGGGCCCAAATAGTGTATTAGGGTATACTCGACTCATATCCAAGACCCCACAACTACCAACCTCCATATTAGAAGTTTATTGCTGTTTTAAGTCATGTTTTGCCATGCATCTGGGGGCGGCCATTTTGAATCTAGATGTTGTGAGATTAGTTGCACAAGTGGTAGCATCAAGAAGCTGCCACAACCAGGCTGGGAGTGGGCCCTAATACATTGTGTCCTGTTTCTTCTGGTAGTAGGGACTTGACAGAGATCATATGACATGTTTATTGAGTTTACATGGACGCACTAGATTCGTAAAGTTTAAGATGTTAGAGTAAAATACTTACCCAATCCCATCGCTCTAGACCACATTCAGATAGTGCACTGATTGTGAATTATTGTTTGTTTGTACTGATTTACATTGTAATTGTTAAAAGGCAGGAAATGGTTAGTCGGGTAGATACCAACAATTGCAAGCACTTCCCTGAGTTGAAAACACCCTGGGGACTTCAGGTGCTCAGGAAACAGCCATCTCAACACAATTTTGTTGATTGCTATTACCATTGCAGGAAGTGAATCTGAGGAGCTAATAATCAATCAGTCAGGTAATGCAATTGACCTGGCTAGTACTGTCAATCTAAGGAACACTTTCCCTGATGGGTTTGCAAGTCTAGTTTTGGGATTTTAAAACTCTTAAGGGAAGTCATTTGATATCAACCTTTTCCAGCTGTCATACAAACAACCAAAATGAAGAGTTGTATGACCCTGATGTTCAGGATATAGAATAAATAATCAACAAATTAAAGGGTCTGGCAGAAGCAAACGTATCCATTACAGATGTTAAGTGCACTTTTATCTCTCTCCCTTTCTTAGCCATTGTATTGTACCCTCTAAAGAGAAATTGTCATCCAACAACTTGATGTAACAGATCTGGCCTTCTTTTTTGTGCGATCTGGGCCCTTTCTTTTCTCTCTTGTTGAATATGGCTCTGTGTGGTATTAATATTAAATGCTGTAGACGCTGCACCAGGTTTCAGGCGTTTAAATCTCCTAAATCCAAGTCTTGTTTGTAGTTCAGCCTCAAAACAAGATTCCTCAAAATGTTCATGACAAACTCTTTGGGCTCCACTAAATGAGTAGTTCTTCACTGTCCATCCTGTCCCAATTTTGAATAGCCATCCTGCTGCAAAATGCTTCTTTTCTGGTATAATCCTTGGGTTTGGAATGGAGAAAAAGGAAATCCCCTTTCCTTTTCCCTAGTCAGATCTGTTATATAGCACCCATAAGCAGCACAAATCACCATTTTCACAACATAGATCTCCCAGTCTCATATGCACACTATACAGTATGTGGCAGCTCTGCAGACAGGAAGTGTGTTTGTGACATCATTAACTGGCTGTCAGATGGATTCTGGCAGGGCATTGTGGGATACAATGGCGCCCATGGTGTTCAGCTGGGATGGCTGGTTGGGGGTGGTAATTAAGTGCAATTTCACAGGTAGGGAAGCCAAACACTATTCAGGTGAACAGGGACAGTAAAGTACACATATCAAAGTATGTTCTCAGCATATAATAGCCTGAAGGTGTAATTGTCCTTTAACTTTGCTAAAATGAATTGTTGGTCAAAACCGCTGATCCCAGAAAAGACGTCTGCCTGAATTGCCGTTCGCTATAAGGGCCGATGACTTTATGTTGGGCCTAGACTAAAAACAATCTTTTATCTTTGATTTATTATAATAAACATTTCCACAGTTGTGAAGTTAGGAATTTCTTCGAGAAAATATATAGTTTAATGGATGCAAGTAATGCCTAGCACTGCACGAAAAGTTGAGTTTATTTGTAAAGTAAACTATACTTAAACATTATTAAACTTCATGTTTATTTTCATTTACCTTCTAGTAAACATAAAGTAAACTTAAAGTTTACTTTATGTTTACATATAGTTTACGTGGCGTGTAAAGAGCAAGATTTACTTTATGTTTATTGCAAAGAATAAACTTCATGTTTAAAATAAACTGAAAAAATAAACTATATTAAACATCATGTAAACTCGGCTTCGTAACATGGAATCTTTGGTTTATGTGCGAAATAAACTATGAATAAACATTAATGTTTACTTGCATATACCTGGGAATGAGGCTTACGTTAGAAATTTACTTGCAAAATAAACTGTGAATAAACTAATGAACATCAAGTTTATTTTACATATTCTTGTTAATAAACTAGAAATATACTTGAGGTTTACGTTTCAATGGTGCATGCATATACTTCAGTTAACAGTTTATCAGCAAAATAAACTACGAATAAACATCATGTTTATTTAGATATTCTTGTCAATAAACAAGTAATAAACTTGGGATATACTTGTCGTTGATGTTTCAGTTAACAGTTTAATTTCAAAATAAACTGTGAATAAAGTTCATGTTTATTTGCATTTTCTTGTCAATAAACTAAAATAAGTTTGAGAGTTCACGTGTCAATAAGGCTACAGTTAACTGCTTACCTGCTAAATAAACTGTAAAAAAAGCAATCAGTAGCCATGTTTATCTACGTATTACTGTCAATAAACTGTAGATAAACTAGGAGTTAACATTACGTTTAATCACAGTTTACTTTGCAAGGAAGCAATGATGTACTTCCGTCATTAAACAACATACAATTGTATATATATTTCAATATTTTCTTTTCTTCTGGATCAGTTAGATGTATATTTGATAGAAAATAGATTGGCAGTGTCTTTCACTTATAACACAAAAATAATAAATCTTTGGTCCAAAAGTGTCTTAGGGTATACTCTACTCAATTTCCTGTATCTATAATTCAGGTTTGTAATGTCACACACGATGACATCACCTTCCTGTGCCATGTAGGCAGTCCACTGTCAATAATAATAATAATAATAATAATAATAATAATAATAATGATAGTAATAATGATAATAATATTGTCATTTGATATTGTGCTCTTTCCATATAAACATGCTCAGAGGCGCATTTCATTCCATTGTCAAAGGATAGATGTTGATATCCACATAGTTAATTGATATATACATCTTTGAATAAATATGTTTTCAGTTGTCGTTTGAAGTTTGCCACACTCCCAGCTGCCCGAATATTATTTGGGAGCTGATTTCATAGTTTTGGTGCACAGACACTAAACAATTAGTCACCATAGGGTTTCATGTTGGTATTCGGCTTGCAGAGTAAGTTCTTGGACGTTGATCTCAGTGTCCGTAGTGGGACATACTTTTTTCAGCAATTCCCTCAGATAAGAAGGTGCAGTTCCATGCAAACGCTTGTATGCCAGTAGCAGAATTCAATTCTCTTTCTGACTGGTAGGCAGTGCTGTTCCTTTAGTATTGGTGTTATATGGTCATGTTTCATTGGGTGAGTGACCACCCTGGCAGCGTTATTTTGTACTCTCTGGAGCTTACATATTAGCTCTTCAGGTATTCCACAGAAAAGTCCATTGCAGTAGTCTAAATTTTAATTTACCAGGGATATGACAGCACTTTTAGTTGATTCTGCAGTAAAGTATTTTCTGATCCTACCAATGTTTCAAAGGTGATAGTTTGCAGATTTGACTGCCTTTGACACATGTGCTGCCATACCCATGCTTGGATCAAAAATAGAGCCCAGATTTCAGATATGTATATCAAGAATCTTGACAATCTCACCATTTACGGAAATGGTAGGCACAGATATTTTGGCTCACTGCTTAGGGTTGCCCAGCACTATGACTTCCGTTTTGTCTGCATTCAGTTTCAGCTTGTTCTGTGACATCCATGTATATATGTCAGTGAGGCAGCCTTCCAGCCTAGCAACTCCTTCTTGAGTGATGGGTATTTTTGACAGATAGAGCTGTGTGTCATCTGCATATATGTGAAGCACTAAACAATGCTTTCTGATGAGTTTACCAAGGGGTAGGAGGTATATCAGAAACAACAATGTTCCTTACACTGATCCTTGTGGTGCAGACCACAGAATGTCCTGTAACCTAGAAAATCACTCTAAGCAGTGTATAGTAAGGCAGTTATTCAAGCCCCAAATGTGCTATAAACAAGGCTTATTCACACATGCAGATGAACATTGTTATCTTCAGCCAATGGTGAATGAAGCTTAATGGCATCTTGACCCCACTCGTACCGAGATACAGGATAATTAAGGACACATGTTTGGAGTACCTACCTCATCCTGAGAACCAGGCTAAGCTTCTGGGTGTCTAGATCTAGAAGGACTAACAGAGAAGACTAGCTGAAAAGATGGCTAGAATGCAGAGGACTGTCCATGTCCACCGTCAGCTCCTAGAAATTAACTCAATTGAAAATAAATTTCCAGACCAGATTTAGGTTTATCAATAAAGATATGTGTATGAATTCCAGACTCATGTGCACAACAAAATTGAATTTGTTACTCTGAACTGTTCTTTGTTGAAATTAAACTGATTCAAGGCAAGTAAGATTTAAAATGTTGGTTAAGTATTTAGATGTGGGTTAAATATTTTTTCTCTCTCAATCTACCGAGAAAACAAGCTAGGTTGGGGAATCTTTTCTTTTAATTTTTAGAAAGTTCATGTGTGTTGATGTAGTATAGAAAAGTTTGAATGAAATTCATTCATGGTGAAAAATACTTATCTTATCAAGGGAACTCAGTTAAATGTTAGTGTCAGTACAGTGCACAGGTGCTGAAACCAGTAGATTTGAGTGGGGGAAAGTCAGTATTAAGATTTGTGTTGAACATATTTCCATCTCAATCTAAAAAGAAAACAAGCTCAATTTGGGTATCTTTTTTTTAATTTTTCGAAAGTTCAAGTTTGTCAGTGTAATATGGAAAAGTTTGAAGGAAATTCTCTCATCGGAAAAAATAGTTATTCTATCAAGGGAACTCATTCAAATCTGGGGGTCTGCAGTTTATTTGGACTGAGTATTCCAGTGCGGATGCGGAAACCAGTAGTTTTGAGTGGGGGAAAATCAGTATTAAGATCTGTGTTGAACATATTTGTGTCTCAATCTACCGAGAAAACGAGCTCAATTGGGGTATTTTTTATTTTATTTTTTCGAAAGTTCATGTTTGTCAGTGTAATATGGGAAAGTTTGAAGGAAATTTGAAGGGTATCTTTTTCTTTTAATTTTCGAAATGTCATGATTGTCAGTGTAATATGGGAAAGTTTGAAGGAAATTCTCTCGTCGGAAAAATAGTTATTCTATCAAGGGAACTCAATCAAATCTGGGGTTCTGCAGTATATTTGGACTTAGTATTCCAGTCCAGTACGGGTGCTGAAACCAGTAGATTTGAGTGGGGGAAAGTCAGTATTAAGATCTGTGTTGAACATATTTGTGTCTCAATCTACCGAGAAAACAAGCTCAATTGGGGTATTTTTTATTTTATTTTTTCGAAAGTTCATTTTTGTCAGTGTAATATGGGAAAGTTTGAAGGAAATTCTCTCGTCGGAAAAATAGTTATTCTATCAAGGGAACTCAATCAAATCTGGGGTTCTGCAGTATATTTGGACTTAGTATTCCGGTCCTGTATTGGTGCTGAAAGCAGTAGATTTGAGTGGGGAAAAGCAAGTATTAAGATCTGTGTTGAACATATTTGTGTCTCAATCTACCGAGAAAATGAGCTCAATTGGGGTATCTTTTTTTTAAAATTTTCGAAAGTTCAAGATTGTCAGTGTAATATGGGAAAGTTTGAAGGAAATTCTCTCATCGGAAAAATAGTTATTCTATCAAGGGAACTCAATCAAATCTGGGGTTCTGCAGTATATTTGGACCTAGTATTCTGGTCCTGTACGGGTGCTGAAACCAGTAGATTTGAGTGGGGGAAAGTCAGTATTAAGATCTGTGTTGAACATATATGTGTCTCAATCTACTGAGAAAATAAGCTGAATTGGGGTATCTTTATTTTTTATTTTTCAAAAGCTAAGGTTTGTCAGTGTAATATGGGAAAGTTTGAAGGAAATTCTCTCATTGGAAAAATAGTTATTCTATCAAGGGAACTCAATCAAATCTGGGGTTCTGCAGTATATTTGGACTTAGTATTCCTGTCGAGTACGGGTGCTGAAACCAGTAGATTTGAGTGGGGGAAAGTCAGTATTCAGATCTGTGTTGAACATATTTGTGTCTCAATCTACCGAGAAAACGAGCTCAATTGGGGTATCTTTTTTTTTAAATTTTCGAAAGTTCAAGTTTGTCAATGTAATATGGGAAAGTTTGAAGGAAATTCTCTCATCAGAAAAATAGTTATTCTATCAAGGGAACTCAATCAAATCTGGGGTTCTGCAGTATATTTGGACTTAGTATTCCGGTCCTGTATGGGTGCTGAAACCAGTAGATTTGAGTGGGGGAAAGTCAGTATTAAGATCTGTGTTGAACATATTTGTGTCTCAATCTACCGAGAAAACGAGCTCAATTGGGGTATCTTTTTTTTTTATTTGTCGAAAGTTCTAGTTTGTCAGTGTAATATGGGAAAGTTTGAAGGAAATTCTCTCGTCGGAAAAATAGTTATTCTATCAAAGGAACTCAATCAAATCTGGGGTTCTGCAGTTTATTTGGACTTAGTATTCCTGTCGAGTACGGGTGCTGAAACCAGTAGATTTGAGTGGGGGAAAGTCAGTATAAAGATCTGTGTTGAACATATTTGTGTCTCAATCTACCGACAAAATGAGCTCAATTGGGGTATCTTTTTTTTTAATTTTTCCGAAAGATCAAGTTTGTCAGTGTAATATGGGAAAGTTTGAAGGAAATTCTCTCATCGGAAAAATAGTTATTCTATCAAGGGAACTCAATCAAATCTTGGGTTCTGCAGTATATTTGGACTCAGTTTTCCGGTGGTGTACTGGTGCTGAAACCAGTAGATTTGAGTGGGGGAAAGTCAGTATTAAGATTTGTGTTGAACATATTTGTGTCTCAATCTACCAAGAAAACAAGCTCAATTGGGGTATCTTTTTTTTTTTTCGAAAGTTCAAGATTGTCAGTGTAATATGGGAAAGTTTGAAGGAAATTCTCTCATCAGAAAAATAGTTATTCTATCAAGGGAACTCAATCAAATCTGGGGCTCTGCAGTATATTTGGACTTAGTATTCCGGTCCTGTATGGATGCTGAAACCAGTAGATTTGAGTGGGGGAAAGTCAGTATTAAGATCTGTGTTGAACATATTTGTGTCTCAATCTACCGAGAAAACGAGCTCAATTGGGGTATCTTTTTTTTTAATTTTTCGAAAGTTCAAGTTTGTCAGTGTAATATGGGAAAGTTTGAAGGAAAGTCTCTCGTCGGAAAAATAGTTATTCTATCAAAGGAACTCATTAAAATCTGGGGGTCTGCAGTTTATTTGGACTGAGTATCCCAGTGCGGATGCGGAAACCAGTAGTTTTGAGTTGGGTAAAATCAGTATTAAGATCTGTGTTGAACATATTTGTGTCTCAATCTACTGAGAAAATAAGCTGAATTGGGGTATCTTTATTTTTTATTTTTCAAAAGCTAAGGTTTGTCAGTGTAATATGGGAAAGTTTGAAGGAAATTCTCTCATTGGAAAAATAGTTATTCTATCAAGGGAACTCAATCAAATCTGGGGTTCTGCAGTATATTTGGACTTAGTATTCCGGTCCTGTATTGGTGCTGAAACCAGTAGATTTGAGTGGGGAAAAGCCAGTATTAAGATCTGTGTTGAACATATTTGTGTCTCAATCTACCGAGAAAATGAGCTCAATTGGGGTATCTTTTTTTTTAAATTTTCGAAAGTTCAAGATTGTCAGTGTAATATGGGAAAGTTTGAAGGAAATTCTCTCATCGGAAAAATAGTTATTCTATCAAGGGAACTCAATCAAATCTGGGGTTCTGCAGTATATTTGGACCTAGTATTCTGGTCCTGTACGGGTGCTGAAACCAGTAGATTTGAGTGGGGGAAAGTCAGTATTAAGATCTGTGTTGAACATATTTGTGTCTCAATCTACTGAGAAAACAAGCTCAATTGGGGTATCTTTATTTTTTATTTTTCAAAAGCTAAGGTTTGTCAGTGTAATATGGGAAAGTTTGAAGGAAATTCTCTCATTGGAAAAATAGTTATTCTATCAAGGGAACTCAATCAAATCTGGGGTTCTGCAGTATATTTGGACTTAGTATTCCGGTCCTGTATTGGTGCTGAAACCAGTAGATTTGAGTGGGGAAAAGCCAGTATTAAGATCTGTGTTGAACATATTTGTGTCTCAATCTACCGAGAAAATGAGCTCAATTGGGGTATCTTTTTTTTTAAATTCTCGAAAGTTCAAGATTGTCAGTGTAATATGGGAAAGTTTGAAGGAAATTCTCTCATCGGAAAAATAGTTATTCTATCAAGGGAACTCAATCAAATCTGGGGTTCTGCAGTATATTTGGACCTAGTATTCTGGTCCTGTACGGGTGCTGAAACCAGTAGATTTGAGTGGGGGAAAGTCAGTATCAAGATCTGTGTTGAACATATTTGTGTCTCAATCTACCGAGAAAACGAGCTCAATTGGGTTATCTTTTTTTTTTTTTTTTTTCGAAAGTTCAAGTTTGTCAGTGTAATATGGGAAAGTTTGAAGGAAATTCTCTCGTGGGAAAAATGGTTATTCTATCAAAGGAACTCAATCAAATCTGGGGCTCTGCAGTATATTTGGACTTAGTATTCCTGTCGAGTACGGGTGCTGAAACCAGTAGATTTGAGTGGGGGAAAGTCAGTATTAAGATCTGTGTTGAACATATTTGTGTCTCAATCTACCGAGAAAACGAGCTCAATTGGGTATCTTTTTTTTTAATTTTTCGAAAGTTCAAGTTTGTCAGTGTAATATGGGAAAGTTTGAAGGAAATTCTCTCATCGGAAAAATAGTTATTCTATCAAAGGAACTCAATCAAATCTGGGGTTCTGCAGTTTATTTGGACTTAGTATTCCTGTCGAGTACGGGTGCTGAAACCAGTAGATTTGAGTGGGGGAAAGTCAGTATAAAGATCTGTGTTGAACATATTTGTGTCTCAATCTACCGAGAAAATGAGCTCAATTGGGGTATCTTTTTTTTTAATTTTTCCGAAAGTTCAAGTTTGTCAGTGTAATATGGGAAAGTTTGAAGGAAATTCTCTCATCGGAAAAATAGTTATTCTATCAAGGGAACTCAATCAAATCTGGGGTTCTGCAGTATATTTGGACTCAGTTTTCCGGTGGTGTACTGGTGCTGAAACCAGTAGATTTGAGTGGGGGAAGTCAGTATTAAGATTTGTGTTGAACATATTTGTGTCTCAATCTACCAAGAAAACAAGCTCAATTGGGGTATCTTTTTTTTTTTTCGAAAGTTCAAGATTGTCAGTGTAATATGGGAAAGTTTGAAGGAAATTCTCTCATCAGAAAAATAGTTATTCTATCAAGGGAACTCAATCAAATCTGGGGCTCTGCAGTATATTTGGACTTAGTATTCCGGTCCTGTATGGATGCTGAAACCAGTAGATTTGAGTGGGGGAAAGTCAGTATTAAGATCTGTGTTGAACATATTTGTGTCTCAATCTACCGAGAAAACGAGCTCAATTGGGGTATCTTTTTTTTTAATTTTTCGAAAGTTCAAGTTTGTCAGTGTAATATGGGAAAGTTTGAAGGAAAGTCTCTCGTCGGAAAAATAGTTATTCTATCAAAGGAACTCATTAAAATCTGGGGGTCTGCAGTTTATTTGGACTGAGTATCCCAGTGCGGATGCGGAAACCAGTAGTTTTGAGTGGGGGAAAATCAGTATTAAGATCTGTGTTGAACATATTTGTGTCTCAATCTACTGAGAAAATAAGCTGAATTGGGGTATCTTTATTTTTTATTTTTCAAAAGCTAAGGTTTGTCAGTGTAATATGGGAAAGTTTGAAGGAAATTCTCTCATTGGAAAAATAGTTATTCTATCAAGGGAACTCAATCAAATCTTGTGTTCTGCAGTATATTTGGACTTAGTATTCCGGTCCTGTATTGGTGCTGAAACCAGTAGATTTGAGTGGGGAAAAGCCAGTATTAAGATCTGTGTTGAACATATTTGTGTCTCAATCTACCGAGAAAATGAGCTCAATTGGGGTATCTTTTTTTTTAAATTTTCGAAAGTTCAAGATTGTCAGTGTAATATGGGAAAGTCTGAAGGAAATTCTCTCATCGGAAAAATAGTTATTCTATCAAGGGAACTCAATCAAATCTGGGGTTCTGCAGTATATTTGGACCTAGTATCCTGGTCCTGTACGGGTGCTGAAACCAGTAGATTTGAGTGGGGGAAAGTCAGTATCAAGATCTGTGATGAACATATTTGTGTCTCAATCTACCGAGAAAACGAGCTCAATTGGGTTATCTTTTTTTTTTTTTTTTTTCGAAAGTTCAAGTTTGTCAGTGTAATATGGGAAAGTTTGAAGGAAATTCTCTCGTGGGAAAAATGGTTATTCTATCAAAGGAACTCAATCAAATCTGGGGTTCTGCAGTATATTTGGACTTAGTATTCCTGTCGAGTACGGGTGCTGAAACCAGTAGATTTGAGTGGGGGAAAGTCAGTATAAAGATCTGTGTTGAACATATTTGTGTCTCAATCTACCGACAAAATGAGCTCAATTGGGGTATCTTTTATTTTAATTTTTCGAAAGTTCAAGTTTGTCAGTGTAATATGGGAAAGTTTGAAGGAAATTCTCTCATCGGAAAAATAGTTATTCTATCAAGGGAACTCAATCAAATCTGGGGTTCTGCAGTATATTTGGACTCAGTTTTCCGGTGGTGTACTGGTGCTGAAACCAGTAGATTTGAGTGGGGGAAAGTCAGTATTAAGATTTGTGTTGAACATATTTGTGTCTCAATCTACCAAGAAAACAAGCTCAATTGGGGTATCTTTTTTTTTTTCGAAAGTTCAAGATTGTCAGTGTAATATGGGAAAGTTTGAAGGAAATTCTCTCGTCGGAAAAATAGTTATTCTATCACGGGAACTGAAACCAGTAGGATTGATTGGGGGCAAGTGAGATATGAGATGTGAATTAAATCCATTTAGGTCTTAATCTACGGAGAAAATAAGCTCAGCTGGGGTATTCTTTTGGTTTAGTTTTAAGAAAGTTACTTGATGAAGAATTCTGTCTTCTTTTGCCCTTGATAAAATAAAAAATACATGTATGACGATATTCTTTAAATCTTAAAGATAGACCACATCTAATTGCTTGATACAATATATAAGCATTTTAACAATCTGAATAACTGTGATAGCAACAACAACCTACCCTTCTCAACTTAATTGTATGGTAAAGGGGAATAATTTTTTCAAGGCAACTAAAACATGCATTTATATTTTGTGAATACAAGTGGACTTGCAAAAGTTGGATTCATTCTCTACAATAAACAAATGAGTCACAGGACCTGAAGTATATTATGTAACTACAACAGGATGCTATCTATCTCAGTACACAATAGTAAAGTAATTGAGATAAGAGTGGCCACCTGTGTAGGAATAGGAGTGATCACGAAGCACATGTGGTGACCTTGATAGTATTTGGTCTGACAATCAGACCTGCGCATATTTTGCATGTACAGACATGAGGACTCATATTGAGATTCCAGTTCCCAGTAGCAGCAACAACTACATCTCACCATGCATATCGCTAGAAGTGCTGTACTCACCTCTGTACATAAAAGCTACTCTACCCCCCCAAAAAATACTTGAAATGATACAACACATCCAATTCAGAGTAATCTCGATTTTAGTTCCAAAAAGTTGGCTTGTATACAATGACTTGTTAAGTTTCTTGCACTGACAGTAACATTCAAGGTGTATATTGTCTGTCAGTTTAATGAGTAACTCTACCTTCAAAGTTAAAAAAAGATATATTCAAGAGCTCAATGTCCCCTGTCTAAGGACACCCTGATTACAATTGTCCAAGATATTGTAAGCCTGGGGCCCTCAGGCTACTTGTGAACATGGCAGAGGGCATGGAAGATCCTGATATACTTCTACTACTACTACTACTGAACACATTGGAACATATTATGAACTATACTTAGGGTTTGATTAATGAGCGTACATTCACATTTACACAATAATAAACACATACTAATCTTCAATAAGCTTTTTGTTTACTTCAGGTTTAATGAATGAGTTGACATTAAATTTGAGGTTTACTTCAGGTTTAATGAATGAGTTTATATTAACATCTACACAAAATAGATGCATGAAAAACTCAAATAAATATGAGGTTTACTTTAGTAAGTAAACTTGGTATTTATTTAACAGTAATGACAAAGTAAATGTTAAACCCCCTGTAAACTTAGGTTTACTTTTAAAGTTTACTTTTGAAGTAAATTCCATTCAATTTGAGGTTTACTTCCGGTTTAATGAATTAGTTTATATCAACATTTACACAAAAGTAAATGCATGATAAACTCAATTGAATATGAGGTTTACTTTAGTAAGTAAACTTGGTATTTATACAACAGTAAAGACAAAGAAAATTTTAAACCCCCATGTAAACTTAGGTTTACCTTTAAAATTAAATTCAAATAAATTTCAGGTTTACTTCCGGTTTAATGAATGAATATATATTAACATTTACCAAACAATAAATGCATGATAAACTCAATTAAATTTGAGGTTTACTTTAGTAAGTAAACGTGGTATTTATTCAACAGTAAAGACAAAGTATATTTTAAACCCCAAGTAAACTTAGGTTTAATTTTAAAGTAAACTCCATTTTTCGTGCAGTGTAGCCTTCATATAAAAATTGAGATCTGTGAAGTTTAATGGGTGTAAGTATTAATATATATCTGTTGATGAAGGACACTTGCATGCACACTTGCTGCACATGACTTTACCTTAGATCACCAAACACAAGTGCATTCGAAACCAGCCGGTCAACATGAACATGCAAGCCTCAACTAATGTCAACTAATAGCCGCTAATAGGCCAGAAATTGGTGCTCTGGGCACCCCCAGCTGGTGGTGGAGATAAGGTGTCTCAGTAATGTAATCGATGCGAGAGCCCTGATTGGTCCTTGTTCCCACGTGAGCCCGCGCTGATGGCTTATGTGGTACTCCTGACATGAGTCCAGCACATAACTATAAGGCATTACTTTATGCAACTCCCACCCATCTACCTTCTATCTGCCCTTTCACACATCCCCACGTGATCATCAGTGCCCTATCCATGCACCTTCAACCTGTACTTTGGGCTTGGATCCGTGCGCCCGCCACTCACTTTTTGGGCGCACGGATCCTTACTACACTGCCACTTTCTATTCCTCCTGCGGCCTTTAGCGCCTTGCCGCAACACTTGCCTTCCCCCTTCTCTGTAATTGTACTGTCCTCCCAGTACCTCTTTCAACGGGGCCCTATCTGGATCCGCCCCTGAGCTAAATGAAAACTCAGAGTTTGTTCTGAAATTGAGAAAGTTTGTTGAGGCTGCGAAACCTAAGGTAGATTTTTGAATAGGAGTTTTATCTACCCTGCTGTGCTTTTATTTGGCTCGTCAGCCTACAGTAATTATATATTGCGTGGAAGGTTTTTGGAAGAGGAGTAGATCAAGCATTGCAAAATTACACGCCAAGCAGGGGCGAGTGGGTAAGATGTGAGAGATAAAAACTGGAAGAGGGCCTAGTACTAGTAAACTGCAAAAGGGCCTAGTGTTTTCAAATGAAGCTCCTATCCACACGTATGAACCGGGGTTCTTCAAATCTCGCAAACGTGGAGAAAAGTTCAATAGATCAATCGAGATGGAAAGGATTCGCACGGGATTCCGTTCAAGTTTTTTAACATTTCATTCGTATCTTTGTTGGAAATGAGAAAATAAGTGTATTTTTCAACTTCTAGATTGCATGAATTTGGACCAAAGCCATTAAAAAAATGTGATACCCTTTCCGCTGTAATACTCTAAGCTATAAATATACACGATAGAGCAAATTCATTATTAAACGGTTGATAACTATTCTTGCTCGTGTGCTAACCCATGGGAGGATCGGTGACAGTCGTTCCACTCAACTCAGTGATGGCATTCAGTTGGTTTGGTTATGAGAGGGTGTAGACTTTAAAATATGTAATATGACCCTCTATTCACAAATTAACCACTGAAGCCACCTTGAGGGACTATGCCAAACGTATTTATATAAAAATTTAATGCAAAAGTGACCAGGGTGCTGAGAAAAGTAATGGCAATTGTCTAGTACATGCCGGTGATGCTAGATGTTCGATTTCTATATAAATGGAGACAATTATTCACCGAAACCCTTCACTGCTCTCTCTGTCTTGTCAGTCGGCCAATATTGTGGAGAGAAAACTGTTTATATTTCCTCCATGCTATCTGTATCATTCGCATATACAAGAAAGCTAAACATCTATAAATATAATGTCTCCATATTTAATCCGTCCATTCACATTCCAAATGTGTTCGTTTTTACCTATTAACAAAGATTTCTTGGACAAGATTGGGTGTAGCCCGTATGTTCTTCCTATAGTTAGAAAAGACTAATTTTATTCAGTGCCTTGGCAAAGTATTGTTACAGGCATTAAGATCCGCCGCTGAGCATCGGTGTAGATTTATAACCGAAACGTAGGTGTGTGTTGCTAAAGCTGAGGCCGCCAAGGCCGAAGCTTTGCAACAAACGATCTCGGGGAGGCTATAATTCTGCACCAATGCTCAGTGGCGGATCTCTTAATGCCTATCATAGCGGGTTTGAGTGATAAAAGTCTATAATACAACTCTTTAAAAATGACACAAAAATCATGATTTTAATGGTTGCTGAGCAGGAATATGTTTGTGACCCGTTTCTAGGATAGTAAAATACTATTCTTATTGTTGAAAATCGTAAATTACGATTTTTCTGTTTCTCAACGCTGCGAATTGCGTAATAAATATTTACGAGAGTCGCGTAAAATTTACGATAACCTCAAAGGTAGTCGTAAATTTGGGAAGGGCGTCTTTTCACGCGTGTTGCATGGCAACGTGGGTTAATCTCACGCACCTTGACGGGCACTTAACCACACGACCATCAGGACAGGCTCCATGATTTATATTTACATATGGTTTATTGATATTTGTAAAAAAGTTAAGTAACGCATTGTGTAAATTAACCATTGATTGGTACATACAAATGCATGAATATTAACCCCTCCAATGCTAAGGCAACTTTTGTCCAGAAGATTTTTTAAAAACATCTAAACCCTGTCATGTTGGTATTCAATGGATAGCTCTCACTGAGAACTCTCAGATGAGTACCCATCAGGGGCTTAGTCGCCTATGCGTCCAGCGTGTCATTTGGACACACAGAATACTGTTTTTTGACAGTTTGGACACCCAAAAGTTTATGTCAGAATTTGCTGATGATGACATTTCTTAGAAGATAGAAGCTGTATTGACACTTTTATAAGACACACAAAGCGGTTACTGGCCCAAAAAAGCAACATCTGTAAATATATAGGGTTTATTTTATTAGTAGTATGTAATTTGTACCACACTTTAGACACGCAAAAGTTTATGAAACCTCTATTTGGACACCCTGTTTCCAAATATTGGCTAAGACCATGGTACCCATATATCAGGGTTAACTGAATATTGTTGGTGTTGCTAGTCACATACTTTCTAAAAGCATTTCTCTACATGATCACCCTCACTTTTCTTGTTGCATTCCAAGAAGAAGCAGTAAAAAGAGGCAGGACCCTCATAAAATGGTGAAAAACCAGCATAAATGCTTCATGATTTTCCATCATGGCATAGATAGGATTCCTATGGATATATCAATGCATCGTATCGAAATAATCGAAATCGAAAACAATTTATCAATATATCGAATCGAGAAAAAATTCTAAACAATGACAGCCCTATTTATTAGTAGTATGTACTTTGTACCACACTTTGGACACGCAAAAGTCTATGAAAGCTCTATTTGGACACCCTGTTTCCAAATATTGGCTAAGACCATGGTAACCATATATCAGGGTTTCAGTCATTTTTCATGTTTTTGCATCATTTTGTTTTGGCCAAATTAGCCACCAGCAGCATAAGGCTTAATCATTAATTAATGGATATTTCTTTTGAATAATACAATTAAAAGTTTATCAATATTCATCGAATCTTGTAATCATTAAGAATTATCTATAAATGATGTAAATACTTTTTTATCTTAAAAATGATTTATAGAATATATCAATATGTATATATCATTTATCAATACCTGAATGTAGATATTCATACATAACTTATTAATATTTCAGATAACTTACCAAGGAATATTTATGAATCATTCATAGATATTTGGATTTATCGCACATGATGAATTGTAAAGATTACGTTCTATATGCGATAAGAAATCGAACCCCATCCACCCAAAATTGATGTGCCACAGGACTTATTTGACTCTGCTCCGGGACTTAAATATTTGGACACCCTTATTCTGCTTAGGGCAATCCCAGAGAAAAATAACAAAAGGTGGGGGCACTCGCTAATAACCCTACTCGTGTGACGATTGTTGAATGACGGTTATCTAATATGGCCCGGGCTCTCTCTCTCTCTCTCAAAAAAAAAAGATAATGATACTTCCTCTTCTTCCTTTAAACATTAACCATTTAAGTTAAGCAGTTAATTTGAATGGCGAACAACACTGCATAAAAACGTAATTCATTCACCCCTTCGCGCACACATATGGTATTAGGACCATGTTTTATCATCGAAGATTTCGTTGCCTTTGGACGCAGGGCGGAAAAAGTAATTGCATATTCCTCAATAGTTTTTGGACCGTACGTTTTTGTGTTACCTGTATGACCTAATAGTATAACTTATGTAAATATGTTAGCAACCTGCGTAGTCCTACTCGAGTCTCTAGTGTACATTTACTTTCTTCTCTTAAGTTCTTTCCTTTTAGTTTACGTGTAATTTTGTTTTTCTTGGTATATATATATATATATATATATATATATATATATATATATATATATATATATATATATATATATATATATATATATATATATATATATATATATATATATGTGTGTGTGTGTGTGTGTGTGTGTGTGTGTGTTTTGTATTTGATATGATTTTGTACCTAAACAGTACAGTCAATTAACATACAATACAAAGTATGCTACGGCGGAACAAATGCCCACGTTCCATGACGTTCACGTCGCAGCTGCCCGACTACCGAAGTATACGCAACGCCCCAACAATATTTTCCCATAAATGACGTCACCAATTCAAAGACTTGACGATCATTTACGAAGAAATGTGAGGCGTTGTAAGTAAGCACACTTAAATTACTGTCGTTCAGTATGGGGAAACTGCCCGACAAAACAAAACTAAATTACAAAGATGGCCAGCCCGATCAATATTAGATTACGATTTGTCATTTCCATTTTCTAATCTATTTAAAAAGCTAAAATGGCTCCCTATTCCAAAATATGTGGAATACCAATTGGCTGCCACTGAATACAAAAACTTAAAACACCCATTACATGAACAAACTTTTCTCATATCCACAAAGAAATCACAGCTATGGTACTCGAAACGCTATCTCATCATTGTAACCCTTTCCAAAATGTAACACAACTATTGGCCAAAAATGAATTTCACTCAGTTCGCCAAGTTTGGAATAGAGTAACTGAAGCAGTTATATGCGCACTATCTCTACCTTCCCTCAAGTCTCAATATACCTAAAAGCAATGTACCTGCTTCTTCGTGACCCTGGGGCCCTCAGGCTACTTGTTAAGATGCCAGAAGGCCACAGGGAAGATCCTTACCATCGGACTGAGTCACCCTCTTTAAATAAAGATTATTATTATCATCATTATTATTAAGGTATAGGTCATCTCTTATTTGGAAGTATTGGTGCAGCTAAGTGTGTCCTCATTGATGTTTTTGACAGGCAAAACATGGTGGATTGCCTACTATATATTTTAGCTTTTTAGGTGCTTCAGTATAAGGATCACTTCTTGCTTCAGTTGACTTGCCATGATTGAGTTTATAGCGACTATTCTAAATAGTAAACAAGATATTTATACTAATGTCTATTACTTCACTGCCTCTAATAAGCAGGTCAGTCCAGTGGCTTCAAGTGTTGTATTGTGTGGGGCTCTTTGTTTACCTTTACAATGAAATAACCCTTTGTGACCCATTATGAGGGGATCGTCTCTCTATAAGTTACTGAGGGTAAATGCCATAAATTCAGATTCCTACAATATGAGCAGGGATGTTTGTTGATGAATATGTAGGAACCATGATCGGTGACTAGTGTCAATCCAATTCAGCACAGTGCCCAAGGACAGGCAACAGTTCCAGACTTTTTTTTAGAAAATTGTAATAGAAGTGGATGAACTGATTGTGATATTTCATTATGAAAGTATCGGAAAGAAGGTCCTCTTTACCATTTTGTCATTCTACCCACTGACGAAACGTACTCATAGAATTCCTTAAATGAGTGGGTGTTCTCGACAAAGTCTTGGATTTGGCGAAAATCTACAAGCGTCCTCGGCTTGGCCAGTGAGTACGTATAAAAACGAAACCAAAGATACACATGAGACCACAGGGCTCAACCAAGCGAATTTCTAATGACGGGCAGCATACAGATAAACAGTGAAGGAAAGCTGATACCTCTTTTGGATCACCTCAACCTAGAGTTGGTGTGAAACACAGCCGTATTGTCTCGATGGTGTTGAACTGTTAGTATAGATCTTTTAACTATCTTTGCTTGTCCCCACCTCCCCCCATGGCAATGCAGCCAGTTATACCTTTTTCCATCATACATTAAGAATGTGTCACTATATCCATTGGAAGTATATGGAGTGAAAGCTATTGCACATCTGTACCACATCCCCGCTCAAATCCTCTGGGCATATGGATTTGTAAAACGCTATGAAACAACCTAGCTGTCTGCACTGACATTACAGATTCCTTCAAGCTAGAACATTTTGACCGTTATTTCCATCTCATTTTTTCCCCGGAGGATGAATAACAAAAGTCTTTGAAGCAAGATCATGTTACAGGTATGTCGAATTATGAGATAACCATGGTGTGTATGAATGGGTCTGACATTTTGGCCTAAATCCCAACACATGCTGATATGTTATCTAAACAGTGCCATATCACATCAAAATACACCTTTATTGACAACTTCATCACTCTTTGTGAATTATGAAGTGTTACCTATACAATGTTATATGCACTGTTGTTTTCTGTTTTCAGTTATTCAACTTTACTCGAAGGGTTGTTTCCCTACTAACTCCAGGTTGGCAAGTAATAGTGCTGCCATCTATTGTAAATTGGCAGAATACAATAATTATCCGATTTGTTTCACTTCTTATATTTTCTATTTCTCTTGCCTACCTTCCCTGTAAGGAAAGTTTACCCACACTTATCGAGAAGAGCTCATGAACAACTTCCGCTACACCAGCCCATGATTAAGGTAGAACCCTACCCGATACCTGGGAGTCTGACAGGATTTTTTTTTCCAAAAAAGCTTGTAAGACAAGTAATTAAATTGGAGTGGCCTTACAGAATAATGATAAACTTATCAATAATCTGCTATTTTGAGTTGATATGACACCCTTTACGCACATATCTGTCTGTGTTTCGTTTTTTGGCAAAATGACAAGACTAACCCTTTAGTTGAAAACCAAACTCTACCATTTGATCATTCATATCTTTGGTAAGGTGCAAGGTCCTACCTAAACCGGGAATTTATACGATGAGTATGTTTAAAACATTTTTGAATGTTCCCATATGCCTCAAAATTACTAACAGCACATGGTTTACATAGTAAATGCTGATTTTCAGGTCCTGTCAGAAGTCAAGGTAGCTGTGACATGACCTTGCAACTAGACGGGGTTCATATCTGTCATATTCTAAAGTACTGGCTTCGGAGACTATCTTTATTCACTTTCAGCCAAAAAATGAGATGAAGATTTTGGTCAAAATGGTCTATCTCGAAGGAATATGCATGGCTAAAGCAGACAGCCATGTCGTTCGGGAGCAATGTGACAAGGAAAACCCCAAGGGCCCAGTGCATTTTGTGCTGGCTACAACAATACAATGTTGCCAGCTCAAGATTTGTGGCGAGTGAACACTGCTCAGGTGTCATCTTTTGTTTTGATATCTATTCTAAGGGGCCAGCCAAGGACACCACCTAGCGGTGAAAATCTTGGTGTACTAGAGTATCACCTTAAGACGAGTGCTACTAATTCTATTTCACATGCCCTTGCTTGACATATCCACTGCCCAGGCCAAGCAGTTACATCACTCTGCCCTGGTAAGAATATTGGTGCCAATACTTCGAGATTGATATATCTGCTCTTCTCTTTTATCTATTACAGACCTAGGTCACCAGATTTATTTTTGAAAATATAATTTAAAGATACCATTTACTAATTATAACCTGCAGAGAATGATCATCATAAGCATTATCCTAACATTCACATTTCATCTTTTTAATCATCCATTCCTCTTATAATGAAAATGCATATACATTAGGGGCAGTGAGAAAAACTACTGATCGCTTTAAAGGTTCATAAAAATGATCTCTTAAGGGACTTAAATGTTACACAATACAAAGGACACTAACAATATTTGTAATTGTAGGACTACCTCACGGGAAAAGCTAAGGAAAACAAATAAAACAAACAAGATAACTTCCCCTGGACATTTATTTTACAGCATTTGTTACAAATAAATTTCAGGTCTAAGATCTTGGTCTCTCCTTCTTTCCTTTGTAGAGAGCGAGCAGTGAGACGTTGGCAACCTTCACCACCTTGAAACGTACACCGGGAATATCACCGACGGCGTGACCCTTACGACCAAATCCAGCAACCAACACTTCATCGTTCTCCTGGAAAACACAATAAATAAAATCATCAGCAAACGATCAACACAATCAGTTTCATTTCTACCCATTGCTTTAGTTCATCTGTGGCACATTTTAAGTGGTTTGGATGCACCATGGAAAAGATCTTCAAGGGATATTGACAGTAAATATTCAACCTTCTCATGTATTCAAATTTCAGGGTCCATCAAAGTGACAGGAGTGAAAACTTTTGAAATTATCATTTTTACCTGGCCAATCTATATCTATGTTCAGAGAATTTAATTTAAATTACAATTCTTTAATCTTACATACTGTATTTCACACCATATATTTGGTCAAGAATATAGGTTCACGAAAACAAGCCGTCGGGTCATTCTATATGCATAGAGACCTTATCAATACAACATATCCAACTCCACTTGTTTTCTACACACGCCATACTAATACCTAGACAAAGAGTATATAATATTTCCTATTTGATTAGCTATGATGTCGCCAGGCCAGGTAGTCAGTACCATACGCATTAGGTTGGTTCACGAGGTTTCTGTGTTTTGCGACTATTTTTGTTTGCCCCCTTTTCCTCTCCTTTATTCCCAGCAAAAAGACACCCTCATTAAATGCCTCCGGTTAAATTTTAGGGAATATATTTTACCACATCTTTATACTAATCAATAATATTCTTAACCCACTTCTTAAGTTTACTTCTATGCAATTGGGGCTTACCTCAATAACGTTAAGGGAACCATCTTTTGGTACGAAAGCTGTGATCTTCTTTCCGTTTTTGATCAACTGTACTCTGACACACTTTCGGATAGCAGAGTTAGGCTGCTTGGCCTCAACACCACTGAAACAAACAATAGAAGAATTGCAATCACTCAAAAAGAAAAAAAGGACAGTAACAAAATAGGGGCTTATAAAACAAACTATGCTTAAGACTTCAAAGAGCTTCCAACATTTCATCTGATTTACAAAGCTTTGGTCAACAATAAATTCTTCCTGGTCTCTTTTCGTCTGGCAGATAGAAATTTGCAGGATCATTTATCTCTTATAGTGTGAATTACAATGAACTCAAGTTACAGCCTGATAATGATTTTCAAGACATGAGAATGACAAAGAACATATCAAATATTTCTCAGGTCTTGCACCTTTAACCAATTCAGACTGAAGGATCTCTGGGGTATGTCATTCTATTTTATGATATATTTGAAAATAACTTGATAATTTTAACTGCAATAACACAAATTCCTTGACATGGTTGTGGTTTGGGTTCTGATCAATATTTCTCTATCATACACTATCCAAATAATGTTACGTTGAGCATTAAATGGGTTATTTAGGTGTTGACCAAAATAACCATAACTCTGACCTGTTTTCATTTTTATTTGATAGTATACAGAATAAAAGATATTTACTTTTTCCATACTAAAATAATTTCAGATGACACCTGACATTATCAATGGTAATGTTAGGTTAAATTTTCCTACATATACTTACATCTTCTCAAGAACGATGCCTTTTGCGTGGGAAGCACCACCGAAGGGGTTGGCCTTCCATCTGGTTCCCAAGTGAGATTTCTTGTAATCCTTATCGCACCATTTCTGGTCACGACGATGGTTACGCATCTTACGCGCGGTGTGCAATCCCCTGGGCTTACCTGAAATTAAAAAGGTCATTATTATTGGGATTTCTTTTTCATGTCTTAGTAGCATTTTGAAGAGGATGTGAATTGTTGAATCAAGGGAGTTTTGGTCATCAATTAAACCCCACACTTACTTCAAACATTTTCAATCGTGTAAGAGTTCATTGTGTTACTTTATATGACCATGATGAAGAGTCACTAGACAATGTAACTTACTTCTTAATGGATAACAAGTGGGTGTGCTTATAGGTGAAGCCACAACCAGTGGTCTGTTGTCAATTGGTTAACATTCTCAATATATAATTACTGTATTTAATTATGAACAGTAAATCAATCCCACTGTTCCATTAATCACCCAGAGACACTTATGAAGCAGCAGAACGCTTGATCAAGCATGTTTTTTCAGTTGTATTTTGTATTGCTTAACCCCCATAGTGGGTGCTGTTGAGCACTTTTCTGTGCTCACCCTACACATTGGTACCTTCACGAGTATGGAGGGATCGTTTCAAATTTATATGTTTAATACATTCAAGGCAGAGCATCTCAGAACTGGACACAAGATAGGCACTAGTATTTCAAATTTCAGATGCATAAATTTCCCCTTACAGTTTGACCAAATTGAAATGAAGTAGAGATATTTCTTGGTTGTCTTGTTCTTAACGACCCAAATTCTAGTACCCTTATGTTTACCAGATTTGTCTGAGAATTCTCCAATTCTTTACCTGCAGCAGACTGAATGATGCTGTTAGTCTGTACTTAGCCACTAGGTGTCGGGGGGGGGGGGGGGGGTAGTTCATGGAGAAATTAATATACATGATGTACGCCTGACACTTAACGACAAGGTACCAAACTTGCAGCGTTATTCAGCCAGCAGCAGGTTAAGGATTCTGATACGTTATACAATTCTGGTACATAGAATTATGAGGTCAAAAATACATGATGAGAGACTTCTTTAGAAAATTGGATAAATTCAAGATTGAATATCAACAATTATGCCAGTTTTAAAATAAAGTTTTCTTGATGGAAATATCATTGAGTGAAATGTTATGGATTGTGCTTGATGAGACAAGAGCTTAAAATATTATGTAGATTATGCCAGCCAACATTTTGGTACGGCATTCTTACATTCAATGATTCATGCGTTTCCAACAGTCAATCAATTCATGGTTTAAGACTAGAAAACCATCGCATGAAATTGTAACTTCAAAATGCAAACCATCTTTTAAGCCAGTAAAAGGTCTTAGTTGGCTTCACCGAAGCGTCAACACATGGGACGTGTATGAAGGCAGGATTTCCAGGCCGGTGGGAAACCATGATTGACATGAACATTGGGAGAGCAATGCAGCAAGGAGTCGAACATTGTGGCTTAAAAAAAGAATATTTGTTTACTAACTTTCGGAATTAACGTGAATTAATTACCAAAGTAACTTCTAGTGCGACTGATTTATTTGAAAATTCATTCTAAATAGTGATTTTTAGCATCGGTTTATTGAGCACGTGTGGATACTAACCCATGATGGCGGAGCTTGAAGTTAAAAGAGGGCGGTCATGTGATCACTGGCGAGATTTTGCGAGATTCCCCGAGAACTTAAGTCATGTGATTATTGACCAACATGTCGGACGGGAAGATGAAGCAAATCCTAGTGTTGTTGACTGTGTTTACCACGGTTTTAGCCACATCGAACAAGGTTCCTGTGATACTTTGGACAAACCATGGGTAAGGAGATAATTTGGCAAAGCAGTAGAGCTTCACATTCAACTGTAATAGTCAGAAACGATAATATATATTGGTCCTAAATTTAGATTTTGAGTTGAAAAACCGGCCTGATTCATCAAGTCATTCACTGTCAGATTGGTTCCTCAAAATCTCATTAATTTAATCTTTATCCGTCAAAATATATTATCTCTCTATCTGGTTTTGAATACCAATAAAAATGGACGAAGTCTCAAGCATAAATTATGGTATTAAAGCTAAGTAAAATATTGGCAGCATATGATTCAATCAGTGATTTAATATTATCCCCTCCCCTTTTCCCTTTAACCCTAAAAATCACACATTAAGATTT
Organism: Maea johnstoni; assembly: GCA_963942565.1. Lineage (NCBI taxonomy): Eukaryota > Metazoa > Annelida > Polychaeta > Spionida > Magelonidae > Maea > Maea johnstoni. The sequence continues at coordinate 2,370,793 of OZ012687.1, read as the reverse complement.
GCTAGCAACAAGGCCCGGGGGTGACGAGTGGCCTGGGTGGTAGGGGAGCTCTCCATAGGTCCTCCCTCGGGAGTTGACCCCGCGGGACAAATGCGGTTACGGATCCAAAACAAACATTGACATGAAGATTTTGGTCATGTTGTACTTTGCGACCTCAATTCTGGTACGTTCCAGAATTGTTGAGATAATTTTGCAATTCTATAGTTTGTCTGACTCGAGTTTGGCAATCACTTTTGCCACTTTTTTGTGACAAAACGTTCGAGTTTGCCATCCAAACTTGGCAAACCTCTTTGGAGCACTACACCGTGTTTGTACAAACATACGTTTTGTCTCAACTCTGTAAAATGTTGATTTTGCTCATTAGGTCCCATTGTAAAATGTGTCCATTGCCAACAATACAATCTCGCGAGTTTGTATTGTTCGCAACAGACAAACACGCGACTGACGCTTGATCGTAGTGTCAGCAATGTGCACATTTTACAGTAGGAACTAATGAGCAAAATCAACATTTTGCGGAGCTGAGACAAAAAGTATGTTTGTACAAACACGGTGTAGTGCTACAAAGAGGTTTGCCAAGTTTGGATGGCAAACTCGAACGTTTTGTCACAAAAAAGTGGCAAAAGTGATTGCCAAACTCGAGTCAGACAGACTATAGTACGTACCAGAATTGTTCCCTGCAAACAATTCTAGAACGTACCAGAGTTGTCAGAACAATTCTGGTATTACAAGTGTACCAGAATTGTTGATTCAGGCAATATACTGGGATGTACCAGAATTGTCCGAGAATCGTTTAACCTGCCGGCTAATTGGTGCCGTTGGTCACATACTTTGTCGTAATGTATCGAGTAGTTCCGGATGTCCCAGAATTGTAGTAACAATTCTGGAAGAAAACGTGTACCAGAATTGTATGGTCGGACAATTCTGGTACGTACCGGAATTGCACAATTCTGGTACGTTCTAGAATTGCTACATGCGATGAACAATTCTGGTACGTACCAGAATTGCACAATTCTGGTACGTACCAGAATTGAGGTCGCAAAGTACAACATGACCAAGATTTTTTTGATAGGAATTCCTAAATATGTCAGTTTTAGAAAATTGAAAGTTTTCACCCAAATGTAACTGCTATGGCATTGTATAATGACGACAAAGCAAAGCTTTAAATGCTTTTTGCAGCTCGATAATTATTCAGCTTTCGCTCAGTCACAATTGAAATTGATCCACAGAAAGACGAGTAATTCATTTTTGCGGTGTCGCCCACTGCATCACCATCATACCATGACATCATTGCACGTGTATATCGACTGTCAAAATGCTATTTTGTTACAATTTAAAGATAGCAATCTGGACATATTTATTATGTGATAAAGCAATGTTTAAAACATGAAAAGAGCTGGCGTCTAAATGTGCTTTTTAAGAAAAAAAGGTGATGTTCATTTCATGCATGATTATCGTCAACCACATGTCAATCATTTAATGTTTGATTTTGGGTTGAAATACATAAAAGCTAGAGTTAAGGGTCATATGTAATTAGTCACCAGAAAAAAGTTTATTTTTAAGTATGCATTCTCTGAGTGGGAGCGTTGTAACTTATTTTGATAAATCTTCTTTTCTTGCAGGGCATTGAAGAGTCTCCCAGGGGCCTTATCTGGACACACTTATAGCAAAGGATTCACAACCAACTATCTTGATCCTATACTCAAGTCAAGAGTGAACAATATTGTCATTTTTATTCAAGATATGGTAAGAGTTTGGAATACAACTTGAATTTATTTTATTTAGATTGTATTTATTATTTAGATTGAGTCAATTTGTTACACAGGTAGACATTAGAAAGGAAACACTTGGGAGCAGGGTCTTAGCCAGAGTTTAAAAAGGTGATGCCCAAAATTGGCAAAGTAATGTATTATCTTGAAATTGGCATTTTTTTAGAAACTCCTCGTAATAGGATTTGGGTGTGTGAAATTTGAGAGGTTGGGTGTCCAAATGACGCACATGTGCTCTGCTGGCTAAAACCCTGTTTGGGAGATGATTTTATCATTGTCAGTCAATTTTGTGTTAAGAGGCCTGAGGCAGCAGAGATGTCAAGGTGTCATTTGGACACCCCCTTCCTTTTGAAATACACATCAGAGCACCAAAAATACTTGGTAATGACATTTTAAATATGACAAATAAACAGCATAACCAAAGAAAATTTTACTCACATGTGGTTGTTACAACATAACATGAATACACTATGCACTTTCATATTTATTTGATACATGTCCACAATTCTTTTACAAATATCTTGGATTCTTGGTACATCCTAATCAACCAATATAGACATGAAAGCAGTTTCTTTTTCTTCTATGATTACCTGAATTGCCTTACTTTGAATGAAGGCTCTGAAGGTACATTTGTTGTCTTAAGTTTTTGTGTGACATCCTTTGATACATAAATTGAATATTTAATCAATTTACTAACTTTACTTTTTCCAGCTGAGCCTAGAAGATTTTACTCAATATGGGGATGTCTACAATGAAAATGGTAATGGAGCTGCCTTCAACAACCTTAAGGTAAGGCACAGAACAGTAAACTGGTCAAACTTACCTGTGTGACTTTAGGTATAGAGTGAACACAGTTCTAGAGATGAGGGCAAGTCAGGAGATTACAGTCACATTTCTTTATTATAACACCAACTGAATTCAACTGTGAGGAAATAAATATCATATCTTAGGTCAGACAGACATGGCATCGTTGATTCTTTACCCTTCGAGATTATAAACCTTTAACACCAGCCTACAATTGATTCACGATTATAAAATCATTGCTGGTTTGACATGCTTCTGCCCCCAGCCTCTGGAAGGGTGTGTGCTCTTCAGGCAAGCTGAAAAACGTACAGGTCAGCTGAAATATTTTCAATTTATGTGAACTGAATGGAATTTCAGTAATGGGCCCCCTATACAGCTCATTCAGAATTTTCTATCCAATTCTGGTCTTATTATTGATTTCAAATTCGAACTGAATTGTCATCCTAGTATATGATAATTGTTGAAAATTTATAGTGTTCAATTGAAAAATTGTATTTTATTTATCCTGCAAAGCTGCATAAAGTACCGTAATTTCGCGTGTATAAGACGCACCCGTATATAAGACGCACTCCTTGTTCAGACCTTTAAAACGGTGTATAGACGTTAGCCCTGTGTATAGTGCGCACCCACATTGTGGTCCATGTCTCTAGCTATTTTGTAACAAACTAGCAGTGGATTCGGACAAACATTAAGTTGATTGTAATTTGAAGTCACGTATAATGCTGCTCTAAAGACGATAGGGGCTCGGACATTCGTGCCGTCACGGTGCATTGTAATTAGTGTGCCTAAAATAGAACCGGCTGGACGGGCCTGTTAACACAAACAATTCAGTAAGTTGTCTACGGCTAGATAGGACTTATAATACCGATACCACTGAAGTTGAGACATGCTAAACATGTTAGAAACACAATTGAAATGAAAACATACCAGAGTCTTATTCTAATATGGGTCGCGGTAATGGCGGGTCATCGATTTCTGATATCCAGGTGACCCGGGGACTCGATGTAAAACACCCTGGATTTCTAGCTCTGTGTATAAGACGCACCCCCGTATTATGGGTAAAAATTTGTGTAAAAAAGTGCATCTTATACACGCGAAATTACGGTATTTCCATTGATTAGTCTGGAGTACATCAGTGTCAATTAGCCATGTCATCCTGCAAAATCTGAAAATTTAAATGGGCTCCTGTAGTAGGCTTCAGTGTATGCGCCCTAAAACAAAGGGATGTTTGGATAAAATGTAATTTTGATGTCATACCTTATATTTTTTCAATTACTTGAAGTTGACAATGTCCAAAACACATGTTTTCCGCAATGTTATCAACCAATTGAAAAGACTACATTAACGGTTAACTCTGCCCACCACTTGCTATTTGGCATAACTAATATTGCTTAAATCTTGTGTGTAGATTATAATGGAGCAGCATAAAACAGTGAACCTGCCCGCAGTGAGAGACCCTGTCCATCGTCTAGTTTTTGGCATAACTGATATTGCTTATCTTGTGTGTAGATTATAATGGAGCAGCATAAGACTGTGAACCTGCCTGCAGTGAGAGACCCTGTCCACAGTGTGGAGTACCTGAAGGACAAGTTTGAGGGCCAGTTCCTCGAGTGGTCAGGCGCGGGGAAGATGGACCATGAGGAGGACCTAGGAGAGAGGAACCTCATAGTGGTCAACCTCAAGTCCAGGGGGGCTGGGACTGGGGTGCAGAACAACCTCGCAGAAAATGGTAAGTGGGTGATATTCTGCTAGAGTGTATAAATAGTGCTAGCTATACAGCCCCAGAATAGTACAGTTGCATAAAAAGACCTTTGAATGCTATGGATGCCAGATTAATATTATTACTATCATTATTATTATTATTATTATTATTATTATTATTATTATTATTATTATTATTATTATTATTATTATTATTATTATCATTATTATTATTATCATAATTATTTATTTTTTTTAATGGAGAAAACAATGCATTATAATCACAACAAAACAAAATGAAAATGAATTAAGCAACTAATTATAATTGAGTATTATGATGTTGTATCAATCACATACTTTCTTAGTTGTTTCTGTCACTATTGGATTTGATTTGATGAGATGTGTGCTTAGTAGATGTTTTGACTTTTTTTTGATATAGTAATTTACTGTAGGATTCATACCGGTTCAAGTAGGACTAGCAGATTATAGGCAGCCTGCCACCTTTCTTCTTTAGTAATTGTCAGGACTTGCAGATGAACTGATATATCCACATCAGGGTTGGGGTAATTAGTAATTGTAATATAAAAATTAATAGTAATTTGCCATTTTTCAATGTAATAGCAAGTAATCAATTACTTAGTGGCTTAACTATTACTGTAATAGGTAATAGTTATTGACTTGTCTTAAAAGTAATTGTAATTTTATATTACTTTCAATTACATCTGTCAAGTTATCACAGGGTATGCATCTGCTATGGGATGCTCAGAGGCAAGCAGGAACTGGATATGCATATGTAGTGCATATGTACACACTCTTCACATTGAAACTAATTGCTCAACTGCCACGATATGAAGATTATCTGCACTACACAGATGTCACGTCTTCACTAGATTATGTGTGGACAGGGGTCATGGATATGGAAACAGTGCTTTTTAATTGAGGATGCAATAACAGGATGCAAATCTATTGTGTCGTTCAACTGGAGGAGACATGCTGAACCTAAGTGAAATCCAATCAGCTTGAAAACAGACACTCCCTTTTGAAAACAGACCCATGATTCTCAGTGGGATCAGTATGTCCAAGAGATGTTCCACTGTGCAATGACTTAATCTGGTGACATGTCTAACCATCTTTGAAATCCCATGTCCCAATTTGGAACTACCTGGCCATACCAGCACACTGCAGTAGAGGGGATATTTAGTATTGCTGGGAACAGTGGGGAGATTTTCTGCCCTGACCGCTGTAACATGAAGGACAGTGCCTTTGAGAAACCAATATTCTTAACCGTTATGCTGCTGGCAACTAATTTTGCCAATTCAAAATGATGCGAAAAACCTGATAAATTACCAAAACCCTGACACATGGCTACTCATCTAAGAGTACTCAGCAAGAGCTATCTAATGAACACCAATATGACAGGGTTTAGATGGTTTTCAAAAATCTTTGCATCCTTGTGCTTTGGACGATATGTAGCACTAGCCTCAGCATTGAAAGTGTTAAAGTGCAACCAACATATTGGAAAATAGTGTACTTTAAGATCAGAAGAATCCGACTACTTAATCTGACAAGTTCTATAGCAGGACTATCAGAATAGCTGACATTTTTAGTTTTATTGTTATTGTTAATTTTTAATATGTATTGAGACATTTATGGAATCAGCTGACACAGGGACACTAAGTGAATAGGAGAAAAAGGCTGCTATCCATGCCAGTTATAATAATAATAATGATAATGATAATATTAATAATAATCTTTATTTAAAGAGGGTAACTCAGTCCAATGGTAAGGATCTTCCCTGAGGCCCTCTGATCTATATGAGATCTATGCATAAAATACTGTTATGGATGGAGTGTATTTGCCTGTACTTGATATTCATAAATTATATAATGAAATAGTCAAATCATTAAACCCAGTAAGCTTTGTTCCATCTATTGAAAAGTAATTTGTAATGTAATCAATTAATTTTTCAAATGTAATAGTAATTGTAATTGCTGGATCTTAAAAATGGTGTAATAGTAATAGTAATATAATTGCAAAATACTGAAGTAATAGTAATATAATTGATTACTTATTAAAGTAATTGACCCCAACCCTGATCCACATGTACTGTGCAAGGTTCAGAAACTGTACAAGGATATATCCCCACCTGTGTAAAGTTGTAAGCTAAAAAAGCCTGGCCTGCCAGTCTATATTTGCTTTCTCTGACTCTGCATGTTACTCTATTGAAAGTATCTTTTCAAAGGCCCATTCTATGGGAACCGTGGCAGCTGGTGAAGAGAAGTGTATTGTAATGTCATAGAATGATGTACAACCAAATCAAGGCATGCTCTAATAAACTAGTTTCAGGGTCATCTATGGGACGTGGGGTTCTGGTATTACCAGGGATCCAATTGTTCATGATTCCCTTAAAGCTGGTGGCATATGGTCAAATAATACTAAGGATTTTGTGTATCGTTGTCTGGTTATCGGCTGCCTGTTTGACTCTAACTAAAAATGACAGTAGTAAATGAACACCACTGTATACTACTTTTGGTGATCTGATCTTAAGTAATTTGGTGGTCTAGATGTGATTCATGGATAACATGAGATCTATAGATGTACAAGACAAACATTGGTAGTTGGGGGAGGGTTACTGCCTTTTGAATGGAAGCAGTCTAACAAAGGAGAAAGTTGATGATGCAAACTAACTATTTTATGCACTGATATCCTAGATCCACTCAGGACTTAAGGGAAATGTTCTACCATTAAACGCATGACTCTCTTGCCTATTTGAAGTACGATGGTTTGCAATAGAGGCAATACCACTTGATGTCATATATTTCTCCAAACTCATCATGTTTGTTTAGGTGCTTTTGAACCTTTACACTTGAATAGAGGGTCTTAGCCAGAATTTAGAAACTGGGTGCCCAAAATAGGCAATTGTAACGTTTTTGGGCGTCTTATTTTTCAAGGGAGATCACAATATACTCGGATTACAATTATGAACATATATTTACTGTTGAAATATGGCAAAATATCTTTATACCATGTCATGGGAATTATATTGAGCAAGGATTTAAAAAATGCCTGTTTGAAACCAGTTATTTTGTGTCAGAAAGGAAATTTACACTCCAGTCATGTCCTAGAAAATGGTTCATAAGGAAAATATTTGATTATTGCCCCAAAAAATGATATTGAAATTTTTTGACAAGCTTCTTGCCTGTCTGAAAAGAAGGTTTTTTCATGGAACTGCCTGTTCAAAAGACAGGCTGGAAGGGTCTTGATTGAGTCGTCACTGAGAATCTCTGATAAACTATTGTTGTTTTCTGTTGCAGATGCCATCATTGGTCAGGTCATGTCTGGGCTGGACTCCAAGGGAGCCTCCTATGTGGCAATGTACACCGCAAGGCAGCCATCCAAGGTAGGCACAGCTGAGATACCTAGGAATCTTAAGTAGTTAAATATGACCTGCAAAGCTAAATTCAGGTGATCTAAAGATCAAAGAACATTCCCATGTAACTTACAGTCATATTAGTGCACCGAAGCAAGCTACAGAAGAGGTGCTCCTAGGACTACTATATAAGGCGGGACCTTGACTGACTGACCACAGAGCAGGTAACATCTGCTCAAATCTTTATGCTGTGAGGTGAGCTCTTTAGCCGATGCTGCCTACTCTGTGGTCCTGTGAATGAGGGGCTATTTAATGTGTCTTGCCTTATATACCGCTCTTGGGAACATCTGTCCATATCTCACAACAAACTACATGGTATGGGGAGCACTCTGTGATCTTTAGACCCCCAGATTTTACAGGACCAGGTCAGCTTTAAGGCATGGTGATAAGCTGAGGGATACAGACCACGAGAATTACTAACATTTCATGCCTTGTTTGGAAAAAAAATTGGATGTGATAATGACGTACAAGATATACAATACATCAACTTGCCTGAAGGGGGCATGTCTTTTATGGTACTTGTTGAAAATTTTGGTTAGATTAAATGTGATGTGATACCCCTCCTTTTCTATGATGTAGCAATAACCTTGCCAAGGAGAGGGGACAAGAGTAGGTTTTCCTAAGCAAATTACCTTCATGGATTGATCAATTTTAAATGATAAGAATAGATTTAGTAAAACCTTTGATGCAAATTAACTTGAAAAAAAGTTATGATAATAAGTATGTTAAGTCCACCAGAGCTTAGTAGCTTAGAAATGTTGTTGTAGTCATTTTCCTGAACATACTATGACTTATGTTAAATTGTTGGCATATGAATAGGGGTATAGAGTATAGCATGAATTATCTTAATTTACGCATGTCCCAGGTTGAGATGGAGTCCCCTTATCAGGGTCACCGACACGGTCGTAAACTACTGGCCACTGCTGACCAGCTAAACGCCACCTTCGTCAATCTCACCAACTGCGTCTACTTCCACGCGAGAAAGATCAATTTCACGATGATGACTACAAAGCCTGGAGAGGTGATGTCGTCAGTGGCGTGGTCTGTGGCACTGCCAGCGAAAGAGCAACCTGATGCAGGCTCTAGCTGTGGAGCTGATGTTAACAAGTAAGGCATGATTCCCGGCTCAGCATGAACCTTTCCAATGCTAAGGCTACTTCTGTCCAAAGAACAAGGATGCTAAGATTTTTAATAACCATCTGAACCTTGTCATTTTGGTATTCATTGGAAAGCACTCATTCCATACTCTGAGATGAGCACCCATGTGCCAGGGTTGCAGTTTGTTTCTTGTAAAATAAGTAAAAAAAAACAAATAAGTCGGATCCATTTTCTTGTATCATGTATTAATTATCTTGTTTGATATGGATGATGCCATTAGAATATGATATTCTACATTTCCCATTTTATATATATATATATACTCTACATTTCCCATTTTATATATATATATATATATATATATATATATATATATATATATATATATATATATATATATATATATATATTATATATGTGTGTCTATATATCTAATACAGGCATTTAATGAAATAAGGTTTTATTTATAAAGATGTGAAGAATTCTTTTTCCTTTATATGCTTAATGATGTATTTTTGTTTCCAGGCTGGTACTCAAGTGGACCAATCCTAGTGCAGACTATCTTAAATCAATCACATTTACGTGAGTATCCTTCACACAGAAGCATAGAGTGGTTATCTTCTATCTGTGTACTATTTTTTCTCTTGACGTGAGGTTCCGGAACCCGCCGATAGGCGACTTCAAACACGTCGAGTGCACTTCGCGGAACGCCATGGATTGTTTTAATACCGAAAACTTGGTTCTTCCAGTTATGTATGATAGCGTCCAATCTGTCTTGGTCAAACAGCATGGATACATTCAATGGACCAATTGTACTAAGAATACACTTTTAGGAAATTAAATAACCTTTTTTAAATCAGTGAAATTAGCGATTTTACAGTTTTGATGACGTCACAAGTAATTATAATACGCGACGGTGGCGACGCGTAGCGGGCGTTTATTTACACTACAGACCTGTAGTCTAAATGAACGCCGAACACGGACACGTTACAGTCAACCTAACTACTTCAAGAAGAGTTCTGGCTGGAGTTCTGGTGAACATTACTCCTTCATATATCTTTAAAAGATGTTCCCAAAGTTATCAGGTTCTTTTACTAGATTGGTAATAACTGCAGGAGTCCCTTTTTATACTCAATAGTCTCTGCAAGTCAAGCTGCCACATTTCACTTCCACAGAAGTAAAACTTTGTGCATTTAATCTCTATTTTACAGTATAGAATTCAGAAACAACACAAAGACCTGGTATACGAGTAGCTTCCTGCTGAGCTATGAGGGTGGGACGAAGAGCGCGGGTGAGTCTGGCACCAACGTGCCTCTGGTGCTGCCGCAGGTTCAGACACCCATGGGCATGGCCTCCAGCTGCTCCCAGCCAGAGTCCCTCATCGCCAACGCCACCGGCGCCAGCTTCTTCAAAATCACATTCCAAGGATACCAGGTAAGCAAAAACTCTCTCAAATCAATCTTTTTATTGTAAATGCTGTGCTGCCACTACTGCTGGTGCTACCTCTTTTAAAGTCGCATTACAAGTATACCAGGTAAGCTAGAACGTCTATTTTTGGTTTACCATTTCACCCCACAGCCCTCAAATCAAACATTTTAGAGATTGTCCAAAGGACTATCTCTATTAATATAGTTTGGATATTTAGGATGTCTTACCTATGTGGGGGCGGT
>OZ012687.1:2330407-2357907 GCA_963942565.1 Maea johnstoni | reverse complement strand
AATAGCTCCACGGTGTAGTGGGGACCACGTTTGCTCAACGTGCAGTAGGTCCTGGGTTTGAAAACCCGGTGGATACTGGTGGTCATATTCTTTTACTCGTTTTTGGTAATATCTTATTTGAATCTTCTTTCGATAACAACTTGGGGTGGGGTGGGGGATCACTTTTTGTTTCTAGAATTTAATGAGATTTGTGAGATTGATTTATTTCTTCTCCACCAGACAATGTCTCTCTCCATCTGATGGACGGTCGCGGGCGCCCTGTCTCCGCACAACTTATTACACCCCCAATCCTAAAGTTCACCTCTTGAATACGTAACTTACTTGCTATGAGCTGGGGCCAGGTAAGTCTAGGAGTGAATGTGCACCACGTGAAGTCAGGTGGACACCCAAGCACCTCCGTTACTCTATCCTCTGAACTGTTATTTGGTGTAGCGAAGGCACTAGGCAGCCTTCCTAATCCTCGTCCGGAATCTGAAAGATAGACAACGATAAAAGCACATGATCTTAGATCTTGTCTAATAACTCCCTATGTGTAAAGAATACACGGTCGATCATTGCACAGCTTTAGTGCTAAGCAAACAAGTTTTTAACAGTGTTAATTATACTATACCGACAGTATTGATTGTACTCTACCAACTATTAATGTGCTATACCAACAGTATTGATTGTACTCTACCAACTATTAATGTACTATACCAACAGTATTGATTGTACTCTAACAACTATTAATGTACTATACCAACAATATTGATTGTACTCTACCAACTATTAATGTACTATACCAACAGTATTGATTGTACTCTACCAACTATTAATGTACTATACCAACAATATTGATTGTACTCTACCAACTGTTAATGTACTATACCAACATTATTGATAGTACTCTACCAACTATTAATGTCTTATACCAACAATATTGATTGTACTCTACCAACTATTAATGTACTATACCAACAGTATTGATTGTCAGCCATTCTCCCTTAAGGGTCCACATTGGGGCTGGAAGTTGGTCACGAGGGTTTGTGTCACAGATCTTTCTGAGACTATTTTTTTCTGAAACTAGTATATCTCAAGGGCAAAAGCCCAAAAAATCTGCCTACAAAGTCTTCAGACAAATTTTTTACAGCAGTTTGAAGTTGAGGCTATCCAAATTTCAGAGGACCACTCAAAATATGACCTTTATTTGATTTCAGGCTTGTAATAATGTATTGAAAAGGCTAATAACCCATTGTATGCTACTTTTATGAAGTAAACTGTATGATGGTTCAAATAAATACAGCTTTTGCATATATTTCACTTGTTTTTTCATAATTTTGCCACTGTTTTGTAAGGTATAGTTTCAAAACTGCAATGAAGTCCTGAAAGTATTGTATAACTTTAGCTGTAAAAGTGAGAGATCTTTCTGAAAAATAGTCTAACCTATCTCAGGGAAAGGACAAATTAGTGCTCTGGGACTGGCCCAAAAGATGTAGAGCATAGGTGAAAGCATCGCTGGTAATAGCGCATTGATAAACGTTTCGTAAGTTGCGATATTTTTATGTAGAAATTTGTAATTTTTCAAAATTAATATTTATGTTCAGAGATCATCTTAATAGGCCTAAAGACACCTAATTAACTTAATTTGTTAATTTGGACTTCATTGCAGTTGGCGATGAGGCTAGGATCTTTTTCGTTTGTAGGTTGCAGAAAATGGTAAACTGGAAAACACATGAATACAGTCTAAAAATCAAAAGGTTTATTGAATAAACATGTCAAATACGAAATTAAAATATACATAGATATCACATGCACCTATCCCAACAATCGTTGGCCAGGCTGAGCCACTTTGGTATGTTAAATTTCACCCAGAAGGCACTTCAAAGTATAAAAGTATAAAATGAATTAAAATGAGGTATATCTTCTCGCTTGGCAACACCTTTCAAAGGCTATAATGGTGAATTATATTGTACTACTCATAGTTATTTGACCTTTTCATAATGATGGAAACAATTTCCAACTGCATGAAGCTAGTTTGGACAACATCTCTTCACACTGACCTGCATTGAAGTTTTGACTAAAATAGTTTGTAGGTTTCAGGTCTGCTACCTTAAGTTGTATCTCAATGTGAAGCTTTGAAACTAGGTAGGTAAGCATCTAATGTCCATTCTTACCATATATATTGGAAAGTTATACATTGTGCTATTGAAATCACATCAAAATTATCGCTTTGGCACAGCATTGATCAGTACAAAATATCTGTTTTTTTCATGACACAGATATGGAATTATCACATTTATGATCACATAACGGCACAATGGCACCCTTAAATACTTAAAAGTCCACTCATAAAAACAGAATGAGACAAACAAAATAAATAATGCAAGTTTCCCAGCACTTTTACACTACTACTGAACTTCAAAGTGGAGTGTTTGAGTAAGTTTTGTAAGTAAGTAAGTTGCGCAGATCTTCTCCAAAATGATTGGACCTTTGAACATCATTAAAGGAAGTAAGTTAATACTTGCAAACTAAAATTCAACACAACTGTCACATTGAATAAATCACATAGATGGAATGTTATTGGAGATAAAACATCTTCACAATGTCATTTGTGAATCATTTTGAGAATTATACAATAAATAAAAATGGTTTACACCTTAAACCAGCATCCCTAATACTTTTAACAGATTCAATGATTATGCATAGAAGTTATGATACCTTAACATTTAAACATCCAACAGAACATTTGGATTAACTTTGAAAATGAAGTGTGAATTTGTCAAAGTCTTGGACAAACTTGTCCTTGAATTCTGACAGTGGCATGTCGGTGCTGACAATCTTGACTTTGCGCTTGCCATCTCTCGCATCTAGAACTTTCTGCCACTGCTGGACAGTAACCTCAGTGGCTGTGACTTTATCCACCAACCCCTTAACTGCCTCTTCCGTCTGGTAAGATTTCACAAAGACATCAGGACTTGGAGTGAGGGGTTCTGTGAGTACCTTCTTTAGGGATATGAGAAGCAAGGTGGAGTTTTCATGCTTCTAGCACAAGCAGTTGTTCGGCTTCAAGCAATTGGAATGTCTGATGTGCTTGGGTCGCAGCTTGTAGAAAGATGACTTGCTCTTCTTCACTTGTGGATTTTCAGCAATGAAATGATTTTCAGCAATTTTCAGCAATGATTTTCAGCAATGTATAGGTAGTCATTGAGGATCGTTGTTTGGACCTTCTCTCCATCAACTGTCAAGCAGTCCTGCTTGCCAGGGTTCATCCTAGAGTTGTCGTCTCTCTCTAGGAAAGACCTAACCTGTCTCTCTAGCACTACCACTGGATCGGTATGAAACACTGTAGTCCCCTGGCTTGGAGATGTGACAGTACTACTACAAGCACTTGTAATGTCACTTGATCCTTTCTTCTCCATCAGTTCCTCCAGCTTCTTACATCTCCTTTGGAATTTCTGTTTCTGAGCTTTGATATTCTTAATCTGTTCCTCATGCTTTGTAACCTGTCGGTTCAATTTTGAAACAGCCTTTGCGACACGTTTCTTCTTCCTCTTTTGAGTAGTAGACTTTGGACCAGTACCGACTTCGGCGACATGTTTCTTTCTCTTCTTTCGAGGAGACTTTGTAGTGGCTACAGCTGCAGCTTGTCTTTTCCTCCTTCTGGGGAATTTCACAATCAGTGTACCTGAAAGTAGACAAATAAACAAATGTATGAATAAGAGGAAGAAAGTGTGTCACGAAAGCTGTTTCAAAGTTTAACTTAGACAAATATCAGGTAGGTATGTGGTTATAATATTTGAAATTGTAATCATTAACAGATCAATTAATATCAGCATCAGTTCAGAAAATTACTCCAAGTGGGATTCAAGACAAATATCATTAATTAACAGATCAATAAATATTAGCATCAGTTCAGAACATTTCTACTTCTAAGCAGATTCAAGACAAATATCAGGTAGGTATATGTAGTAAATGATTAGCACCAGTTCAGAACAGTACATACATTCAAAAGTAAATCAGCAGGTAAACAGGAATATAAAACACTTACCTTATTATTTACAGCGAGAAAATCTAAGTGCATGAATAAATAAATGAATAAATGTTGAAATACATACCTCTGAGTTCCTGTGCTCCATCACCACCATCACTGATGTCACCACCATCATCTGTCTCATCATCATCATCATCACTGTTAAATCCATCAGTTGACCAGTCCTCACCTTCCTCCACATCAGCCTGAGCAGCCAGTTTCTCTTCCCGCTTCTTCTTACAGTGTCTCCTGACCCCAATATTGGTTAACCTCCTGCTCTTTGCCTTCTCTTCTTCTGTCATGTCTGCTATCTTCTTTTGATAACCTTTCACTCTTTCACTTTCTCTTCTCAAGATGGTATCACCCAGTTCAGCGATTTTCTTCGCCCTATATCGCCCTTGCCGCTCTGCATTGCTTAGAGGAAGGGGTCTGGGCCGTGTAGGATACATTATCCGGCTGAAAAAGTAAAGAAAAGTGTCAAAATAAGCCATGTCCTCAAAAACGTAACGTACAAATGAAACAACACGTAACGAAAATGTCCTCAACTCAAATAGAGATGTAAATATCCCCCCGCCATGTTGTTTTGATTTATTTACAAGCACAACATTTCAAAGTTGTCTAAACTTACGGCAAAATACGCACAGACATCTTAAAATTTCTGTTAGCGGAGCTTCTATGCTACCCTACCCCCAAAATGACACTGATTTTTCAAAGATCCCATGATTAGAAATCGAAAAATTTTATGAAAAAAACACTCACCGCTGATTCTGACGAGTCTGGCAGCATGGCCTAACATCCCCTCTTGACGTCAGAAATGAAAACGAGGCCATTACCTCATTATTTTAGTCTGTAGGCTTGTCGATAGATGGCAATGTCGGATTGCCTAGAAACTTACACGACGTTTGTACGTGACGGTTTTTCGTACTTATGCTTCCCTGCAGGCTTAGAAATAATTCTTTCTGGATTTATTACAATCGTTATTTGTACTGTGCCTGAAGGTCTTTTAGATGCAAAAAGAAGATCTTCCACGAGTACATGTATAGGGTGGTATAATAAGATCGTAAGTTGCGCTTGCTATCGATACGCACCAACCTTACCCCATTTCGAGGTCTGTGGGCCTTTCTTAAAACTTGGTCTCAGACTTTTTGTTATTTTATCGAAAAGTTGAGATGTTTCCGCAGATGTAGAGACCAAAAAATCATTGAATACTATTTAATATGGTACATGTCCCGCATAAAATAGCTTGATGCGAAATGTACAAACAAAAATTGAAGACACGTGTACAGACCTACCTAATGTATATTTCAAAATGAAATATTCTGTTTTTGTGTCAGAAATATCAAAATTCAAAATATTTCCAATAAATATAGATGAGGTTT
This sequence comes from Maea johnstoni, assembly GCA_963942565.1. NCBI lineage: Eukaryota > Metazoa > Annelida > Polychaeta > Spionida > Magelonidae > Maea > Maea johnstoni. The sequence goes on along the minus strand of OZ012687.1, from coordinate 2,352,519 downwards.
TCCTAAAACAATCCGGTTTTTTAATCTTTTCACACAAAATCATATTTTAACCTTTGCTGAGGACACGTTAGTCCGTTTCGCCTTGTTGCTCTTCCGGCCTCAGAAAAAATATTTCTACTAGAGTTAGGACACAAGTTATGCATGACTCTGATGCACATTGATCCTAGCTACTGGCTGATACCAAGTAAGCCAGTATTCATGCAGTATTTTTCCCTAGGGGGTCGAGGGTCACGCAAATCTCGTTATGTGGACCCTTAAGGGAGAATGGCTGTTGTACTCTACCAACTATTAATGTACTATACCAACAGTATTGATTGTACTCTACCAACTATTAATGTACTATACCAACAATATTGATTGTACTCTACCAACTATTAATGTACTATACCAACAGTATTGATTGTACTCTACCAACTATTAATATACTATACCAACAATAGTGATTGTACTCTACCAACTATTAATGTACTATACCAACAATATTGATTGTACTCTACCAACTATTAATGTACTATACCAACAGTATTGATTGTACTCTACCAACTATAAATGTACTATACCAACAATATTGATTGTACTCTACCAACTATTAATGTACTATACCAACAGTATTGATTGTACTCTACCAACTACATTGTATTAATGTACTATACCAACAATATTGATTGTACTCTACCAACTATTAATGTACTATACCAACAGTATTGATTGTACTCTATCAACTATTAATGTACTATACCAACAGTATTGATTGTTCTCTACCAACTATTAATGTACTATACCAACAGTATTGATTGTACTCTACCAACTATTAATGTACTATACCAACAGTATTAATTGTACTACCGACAGTTTTAAGTGTACTATAACAACAGTATTATTTGTACTATACCAACAGTATTATTTGTACTATACCAATAGTATAATGTACTATACCAGCAGTATTAGTTGTACTATACCAACCGTATAATGGTTTACTGCGCTGAGGCTTGCTGCAGCTTCACACTTAAGTCCGGATTTTGAAATCAACAGGTACAGTATAAAGGGGAAATCACTTAAAAGGCACTACTGAATGATGTCTTCCTATCTATTTGACCTCTTCCAGGACGATCTATGGAACTCGGGCCCACAGATGGCAGCCTTCCACCAATCATAGGCCTCGAAACGTCTGTGGGAATTATTTGCAATGCCAGGTTTTTGTTCGGAAATATACTCCCAAGATCATGATTTTCCTTATCTATGATAATATACAAATATGACATCCCTGTGGGGTATACAACAGAGATATCTCCCCTAAGAGAGGATTGTCGTCTGAGGGCGTAGCCCGACGTCGACAATCATTACAGGAAATGTGCACATAGACAATCGCTGCGGCCACCCCACTTGTGGAGTGGCGCCGGCGATGTCACACTGTGCTGCAGCTGTGCTTCCTGTCGTTCGCTCTCCCAAGAGAACGCTATCTATCTGGCAGGTACTGGCCGTGCAGGTCCTTATCTTTATGGTCAAATGCAGTCAGCTGTGGCAGTGTAGGAGGGGTGTTAACACAAGAAGGGACAGGTTTCCACTTGCAGTGGAAAATTGAGTATAAAAGCGGTTTTATTGGAAATAACTACAAAAAAGTGGTATACTTAGGTAAGGAAGTATATGATACACCGGCTTGCGGCTTAGTTTAGGAGTTTAAGCGTGCTCTTGAGGGTGAAAGTTGTAACTAGTAACTGTAAAAAGTTCTATGTGACCATTTCCTGTCATGTCCTCTTGTTTTATCATACCGAACAAAATACAAAACAAAACACAATAGGTGGAAAACAACAAACACCAGAGATTTTGGATACTAGTAGATACTTGTCGTCTGCCATATGACCTAGTTTCAACAGTAGGTCACTCGGCAAACTCTGTGGGTCTTAGTAGTCCGGCAGCCAAAACCCGTTTTGGGAGTGAACCTACTTTTGTCAGGTATAGTTTTTTTTATGATTGATTATAAGAGAGTAAGGCATGCCTTTTCAGAAAATGCCGGATGACATCCTGGCATCCTTGAGCATTTTGAGATATTGGCCTCTCTTACCCACCCCCCTGTGGACAAATCAGCCTATGTTGCATTTTCAGGCCACTGTATTTCAAGACTGGAAAGACCTACAAAGCTGATATTCACCAATCCAATAGCAAGAATAGCAAGGACATAAATAACATTCACACACATTTTCAATTTTCGAATGGGCCGGGGTGACCTTTGAAAGTAAGCGATTTGTTTAAAACTGGCACACTTTTTAGCGTTTTTCTTATTTTTAAGACCCTTATATCTAAAGATGGAAATGTTGCACAACCCTGTCAGTCATCGGTTTGCAAGAGCTCTATGTAGGGAGGAGGAAACTTATTTAGAAATACTACCTGAATTTTATAATAGTCAAATATGAGCTTGTGAAAGTAGGAAATTATGTCAAAACCATGAACATTTAGCATTTTTCCTGATTTTCAGGACCGTGGATCTCATAAAAATAAGAGGTACATGAGGTTATTTCTCAATCAGTAATAGAGACTACTTTACAAGGATGCCCTAGCTAATAAATGAGCCATATCTTGTGTTTACAATGTTTAGGTATGAGCTTGGAAACTTAGCATTTCATTATTTGACAATAATGTAGTTTAGTCAGGCAGCCAAAACACATTTTGTGAGTGAACCTTGTTTTTGTCAGGTATAGTGATTTTATGATTGATTATAAGAGAGTAAGGTACTCCTTTTCAGGAAATGGCAGATGACACCCTGGCATCCTTGAGCACTTTGAGATATTGGCCTATCTAACCCACCCCCCTGTGGACAAAATATGAACAAATCAGCCTTTGTCGCATTTTCAGGCCCCTGTATTTCAAGACCGAAAAGACTTACAAAGCTGATATTCACCAATCCAATGGCAAGTATAGCAGAGACTTCACAAATAACATTCAAATATATTCTCATTTTTCACATGGGCCGGGGTGACCTTTGAAAGTAAGCAATTTGTTTAAAAACGGCAAACTTTTTAGTGTTTTTCGTGTTTTCATGACCCTTATATCTCAAGACGCAAAAGTCGCACAATCCTACCGGTCATCAGTTTGCAAGAGCTCTATGCAGGGAGGATGAAAATTATTTAGAAATACTACCTGATTTTTCCATTGATCAAATACGAGCTTGTGAAAGTAGGCAAAATCTCAAATTCATGAACATTCAGCATTTTTCCTGATTTATGGGCCTGTGGATCTAATAAAAATAAGAGGTACATGAGGTTATTTCTCAATCAGTAATAACGACAATATTACAAAGATGCCCTAGCTGATATATGAGCTGCTTCTTGTGCTCACAATGTTTAGTTAGGAGCTTGGAAACGAAAAAAACAACATATTTTTTGAACATTCTTTCTCATTCTCCGAACCTTTGTTTCTCAAAAAGCAAATCATATACAATGCTGGAATGTTTCACATTATAAGAATATATAGCAAGGATATAGGATATTATACTATGCCACACAATTTATCCAGGTGGGCAAATACCTTTCAGAATCATAAAATTTATGGAGGCCCTTGGTTAGGAATATTGCCTGTCACATTCAAGAGAAATTTTCTATGTACACCTTACATGTAGATTTTCGATTTCTGATTAACAACATGTTTTTACCAATGACAAAGGGTTTTTAGTTATTTTTCAGTTGTTATTTGCATAATTTTGAAATGGCCAAATTATCCATCAGAGGCATGAGGGTTAAAATAATGACATTAAACTAATGAGAAAACTCTATATGTCCCCTTTTCCTAGGAATAGCAGTGTGGCTCAGTGTATTCTCAATGGAATACTGAAATCCTGATCAATTCTATTCCGACCCCAGTATACTTAACTCGCTTTCTTAAAGTTCCCAAGCAATAACAAAAAGATACAAAGGGTGGTTAGCCTAATTAGTTTGAAAAACTCAAAACATCTTTCCGTGGTGTCTAATTTGCCTGATACAAAATGATGCAAAAAACCCTGAAAAACGACAAACCCTGGCACATGGGTACCCATCTGGGAGTACTCAACTTGAACTTTCCAATGAATACCAACAGGATAGGGTTTCGAGGCTTTTCAAAAATCTTTGGACGAAAGTAACTTCAGCATCGGAAGGGTTAAATGAAAGATCTGGTCAAAGAGCAGGTGGTGAATTTGTTACAGCCCGTTTATGAGGTACAACCTGCAAGGCATCTTTGAAAAGAAAGTTATTTGTCTGTTTGTGCCCTATTCCTAAAACCAAAAGGAGCTGTTTCTTTTGGTCGCGGGTTCATGAATAGAATTAGACAGAATAACAGACTTTTCCATCCTGAGACAAGAAGGTCCTAAAAAATAAAAAAATGCTAAAAAGGTTGCCATTTTAAACAAATTGCTTAGTTTCAAAGATCACCCCGTCCCAAATTGAAAATGTGTTTGAATGTTATTTGTGAAGTCCCTGCTATACTTGCTATTGGATTGGTGAATATCAGCTTTGTAGGTCTTTTCGGTCTTGAAATACAGGGGCCTGAAAATGCCACAAAGGCTGATTTGTTCATATTTTGTCCACGGGGGGTTGGGTTAGATAGGCCAATATCTCAAAGTGCTCAAGGATGCCAGGGTGTCATCTGCCATTTTCTGAAACGGCATGCCTTACTCTCATATAATAAATCATAAAAACACTACATACCTGACTAAACAAGGTTCACCCCCAAAATGTGTTTTGGCTGCCTGAATAAACTACATTATTGTCAAATAATTAAATGCTAAGTTTCTAACCTCCTATCTAAACATTGTGAACTCAAGAGATAGCTCATTTATCACCTAGGGCATCCTTGTAAAATAGTCTTCATTACTGATTGAAAAATAACCTCATGTACCTCTTATATTTATGAGATACACAGGCCCGAAAATCAGGCAAAATGCTAAATGTTCATGATTTTGACATAATTTCCTACTTTCACAAGCTCATATTTGACTATTACAAAAATCAGGTAGTATTTCTAAATAATTTTCCTCCTCCCTACATAGAGCTCTTGCAAACTGATGACTGACAGCGTTGTGCAACATTGCCATCTTGAGATATAAGGGTCCTAAAAATACGAAAAACGCTAAAAAGTGTGTCGGTTTTAAACAAATCGCTTACTTTCAAAGGTCACCCCGGCCCATTCGAAAATTGAAAATGTGTGTGAATGTTATTTATGAAGTCCTTGCTATTCTTGCTATTGGATTGGTGAATATCAGCTTTGTAGGTCTTTCCAGTCTCGAGATACAGTGGCCTGAAAATGCAACATAGGCTGATTTGTCCACAGGGGGGTGGGTAAGAGAGGCCAATATCTCAAAATGCTCAAGGATGACAGGGTGTCATCCGGCATTTTCTGAAAAGGCATGCCTTACTCTCTTATAATCAATCATAAAAAAAACTATACCTGACAAAAGTAGGTTCACCCCCAAAACGGGTTTTGGCTGCCGGACTATAGCGGGTTTTCAGGCTAGCGGGTGTTATTGAATTAAATAACACACTGTTGCGTGTGTCATTTAATTCAATAACACCCGCTGTTAAGGTCAAAAGCCTGCCGCTAAGGAGTGAGGATAATATGATTAATATATGGCCCTTGACCAACCAGAATAAAGTCTTCGCGTGAGATATAATAATACTTTGTAGTAAAAATGTAATAAAAAAAGTGGTGCTATTGGTATAAGTATTGGGCTAAGAGCAAAGTTGCTATCAGGGTCAGTGATTTAGAATTAACCGCAGGAAGATTCTGATGATATTCTGCTATATCAATCCCTTCCTGTCCATATTTGACCATTTGTGACCAAATTTAAGCCATTTATATGCAGCAAAATGTACATACTTTGCGAAGAGATAAGGATGCGCCAGCATTCTAAAGGACACATTATGATTTTCCTGAAAAGATATTGTCCCCATTTTCCAAAGTTTGTAAGGTTTTAAAAATCGGTTGGTTACTTTTCGAGTTAATCTATATTTTGTGTCTTAGAGTTAGAAAAATACCAGAAATTCTGAAGTGCTATAGCTTCATTAATGATGGGGTTAATGAGCTGAAACTTGGTATTTGATAGTCTCTCTAAAAGGCCAACAAGTATGCTATATTTCATCAAAATCGGAGATGGGCCGAGGAAGAAAGTGAATGAGCTGGCATGGAATGACCCACATGTTTAGAACAATTACAACTAGGACTAGTATTAGTCTCTTTATTGATAACTTGAAAAATGTTGGTACGACCACCAATGTTCCTTCTACTACTACTACTACTACTACTACTACTACTACTACTACTACTACTACTACTACTACTACTCAAACCTTTGTAGAGCAGACATTAATGCCTGGGAAATGTTCAGAAGCCCTTGACACATATTTTATCAGTGAGGAGTTATTTGGCTGGCTCAGTGGGTGGGAGCTGGTCAACTCATTGACATTCCTCAAACTAGCCCCCTCCTGAATTTATATATATATATATATATATATATATATATATATATATATATATATATATATATATATATATATATATATATATATATATATATATATATATATAACATTTTACCTGTTGAGTTGTTGTCACTAGGTGTCTCCTTGATCAGGTAGTCATCACCCCAAGGCAGCATCAACATGGACGAACCCAAAATCAACAACATAGCCGAGAAATGGATATTTCGTTCTGAAAATCTACAGAGAGATCAAAATTCGAAAAAAAGATATTTAGTGTATCACCTTTAGAAAAATGCAATTGCTGGGCTTAATGAAACAGTGTAGTGAGCTTGCACCAACACACTGCAATTGGTTATCTAAAATGATTAACTAGCCAATATTTTGGTCAATTACGAATCAAAAGAAATATTCTACATGACTTATAACTAGGACCATTCAAAGAAAATCTTTACACTTTTATGCCATGCTTTGGTGGTTTCATTTGCGTCCTTATTCGTGATTACATGTTATGTTAAAATTTGATGGGTAAGAGCGAGGCTCCGAGTATATCTAGTACCTATTAATTGCCGCAGGTTTACTATTCCAAAATAGAACAGAATGGTTATTTTATTGAAATAATTTTTCTAGAACGTGGATGTAGGCAAAGGGACCCGGTATCACCATATTTGTTTGTGCTTAGTGCTGAAATTCTTTCTACAGTGATAAGAGCGTATGGTGAGGTGACGGGATTAGGATTGGGAGATAGAGGTTAAGATTTCTCTATATGCAGACGACACCACCCTTTTCCTAAAATCTGATAAAAGTACTGTCAAAAAGGTATTGGATATATTCCATTGGTATAGGGTGGTGTCAGGACTGTCCATAAATATAGATAAGACTAAGATGGTTAAGATTGGGGTTTGAAGAACCAAGAGATTGATATGGGAAGGGCAATATGGACTCGAATGGACATCTAAATTTGAAGCTTTCGGTAAAGTCTTTGACGTTAATGATTTGAGTAACATCACAGAACTTAAAATCAAAAGAAAGCTACAATCAATGAAAAACATTACTAAGACGTGGAAATAAAGAGCCCTCACTCTATATGGAAAAGTTGCAGTATTAAAAATTTGGTTATGTCAAAGATTACCCACCTTCTGGTTTTAAAACAAATTTTCTGGAATGTGGAAATGTCAAATATCATGTAGATAGCTATATAAATGCTTGTTTACCCCCAAATTTTTCCTCATTTCAAAAAGACATGGGACCAGTCAACACCCTTTTCAACCAAATTACCCATATAGACTCAAAAGGTGTAAGCAAAATATACAAAAATTTTAACAGTAACAAAGTCAAGATATCTTTTGATATCGCTGAAAAATGGAATAGAAAATTCCTTTATCTTAAATCATAAATCTAATGTTAACATGTACATGAGATACATTCAGTTTAGAATATTACGTTATAGAATTGCAACTAAGTCAGAATTGTACAAAATGAAAATTGTTACAGATGATTCTTGCGAATACTGTAAACAAAAGGAATCTATTGAACATATATTTTATGAATGTGAAAAATCTTCTTTGTTGTGGATAGGAGTACAGGAATGGATCAAGAGAATGGGTTTTAGCAATTATAATCTTGAAATAAGATATATTATTTTGGGTGAGTCTAGGAAGAAATACAAACTTATGAACATCATTTTACTGGCTACAAAAATGATCATATACTCGAACCACAATAAATCTTTTAGATTGTCATTGGAGCAAGTCAAGTTTGTAATGAAAGATCTCTTGCACAAAGAAAAGTACTGGGCCAAAACCAATGCTAGAATGGCAGTTTTCTTAGGTACTTGGCACGCAGTATATAAGGAAATGATTAATATGAAATTATATTTGCTAACCTCCTGCAAATGATCCTACTTCCAACACTCGATGTAACTTATCCTAGCATCCAGGTATACGAAAACATATATGTAAAATGATGGTGACATTTGATTTTTTGCCTTCTTAATACCTATATATCTTACGTGTTATTATGCTGATTGGACAATATGTATTACTTTTGTGTATTCTATACCTTTCTCGTCCATATTAACAATTGTGACAATAAAAAAAGATTTCAAATTAAGAAAAGGTTTACTGTCATGCAAATTGCGCATTGAGGAAACGTGCAAAAATAAATCTGCGTTAACAAATGTTCCCATATAGCGACCCATATAGCGAAGAAAGATGTGTGCAATTTACACAGAATTTTATGCGCCTACAGTTTTGAAATGCCTGAGACAGTGTGAATGTTCAAAAGCACAAATTCAAACCTTATTATCACAGGTGCCCTGCATGTAATATTTGTTTTCCAACAGCAGCTAAGAAGAAAACAATCACCTTTTGGCAAGAGGTCTTAGAAGAAGAATTCCACAGATAGCCAGGACTGCGTCAGCAGCAAAAATAATTCCTGAGTACATGGTCGCATCTTCCCTAGACAAACTGTACTGGTGCATCAGCAATGGTGTACTCAACCTAGAGAAATACAAGGTAGATTGAAGATGAAATATATCACCACTGAAATCTAGAATATTCATTGGCAGCAAGGTCTTTACCATGGTATTAGACCTGCTACAGACCACTTACAGAACATTTGTATGACCCAAATACCCAGGTACCTAGTATGGGCACAGACCGCAGGTGGGTTGCCACATCTATAGCTCCCCTCAAATTTGTATTTAATCACCTTTTCTGCCGTTTTGTGGTTATGACTCATGACTTGCCATATTCATTGAAGGAAACCGCTGCAGCTGGACAAACCTATCGCCTTACCACAAGTTAGTGACACACTTTGTTGTGTCTCCCAAAAGCAAAAACAACAGCTAAGTGTACGCGGCGCTTAGAAAACGTACAGCCCATAGTAAGAAGTAAATAGCTGTCTCAGTTTACATTGCACCGCCCAAGTAAAGATGAATAATGCATGTCCCTAAGTGTGGTGGAGACTTGGCTAACCTGACAATCACCTGGTGCAGGCAATAAAAGGACACAGCATGGGAGGACCCTATGAGCTTGCCAAATTATCAAAATTTTACATCAATGTAAGAACTAAAAGAAGATGGTGTACGTACGTTTCTGCAGCTGCTATCACGAATGGCATGAGCAGGCTGGAGAAAATGATGAAGGTAACAGCAACATAGTCAAGGTTTGGTGGAGTGGGCTGACTTGCTTCACCATGTTCAATTGGATTATCGCCACTCTCGGCATCTGGATTCATAGAAAATGTTGGCAATCAAAGCAAGAGTTCACATCCAATCCATGAAGGGCAACCACCCCCCCCCCCCCCCCCCCCAACCACACACACACTTACCTCTGGGATGTCACCTACGAAAATGTCTTGCTCGTGAAACACTATTTAGAGAAATGTTGTTTTGAAATTGATGGAATTAATTAGGTTGATAATCCCTCTTAAAATGTTTATTAAACACTACGGAAATGGTAAAACTTACAAAAGCATGTCCGTAACTCCAGAAGAAACGGAATACCATGGACAGTATACACTATTTTCTGATATGGTGATAATGGTTCATTTACGGCATATGCAATATAGGCCATAACAAGATTTCCAATGTAAAGTTTGGATCAAAGTAGACATGTAGGAATTGCATAAGGTGAATCGAAGAATCCACCAGTAAGAATTCCTCTCGCTGATAAAGTATACTTTGACATCATCTCTCTCCTGGGGGATCTTGAGAAATCTGGTTTGTGTTGTAAGATAATAGGTATAGCACGTTCAGACAACTGTTGTACAACCATATCGATTACAGTAATCACTACAGCATGGGAGGGATATAGTTGACTTCATATGTGTATGTGAGGAAATTACTACTTTCTGTTTACCGTTACGTTCTTCATCTTTCTCAACCTGGCCTAGCTCCATTCCCTGCCCTGTCCTTACAGTTTCATCAGTTTTTGGTTTGAAAAAGAGCTGCGTTAAAATGATGCAGCCTACCACTGCAGCAGCAAATATAACATAAGGTATGGTGTAGATGTTTAGACGACAACCAACAACATGGATCCATCCTGGATAGCCTACTGCTAGTGCCACTACTGCTTGTATTGCTGTAAGAAAATAGAAGATGCAACAGAAAATATGTTTTGCTGTATGCACACTGTTGTTGAGATGACAATATCAATAACATTGTACAATGATGGTCTACTACCAGTGCTGCAGCTTGTGTTGCTGTGCCAAAAAAGCACATGCAGCAGGAAAGTGCTTTGTGCTACATGTACCGTTTTGTTAAAAGCTAGTACAAGTCCTGGTAGCTTAAGATCAAGCAAAACATACTTTTTTCTTTAGTATATAATGTAGTGCATGTAAATCACTCGAAACATTGATGTGCTATTGCTGTGCATGTGCATTACTTGAAATAATGATGTGTGCATATACATTACTTGATACACTGATCTTTGCTTTTTGGTGTGCATGTACACTACTTGAAACATTGATGTTCCAGTGGTGTACATGTACATTACTTGAACCATTGCTGTTCTATTGGTGTACATGTACATTACTTGAACCATTGCTGTTCTATTGCTGTGCATGTGCATTACTTGAAATAATGATGTGTGCATATACATTACTTGATACACTGATCTTTGCTTTTTGGTGTACATGTACATTACTTGAACCATTGCTGTTCTATTGGTGTGCATGTACATTACTTGAAATAATGATGTGTGCATATACAATACTTGATACACTGATCTTTTCTTTTGGTGTGCATGTACATTACTTGAACCATTGCTGTTCTATTGGTGTACATGTACATTACTTGAACCATTGCTGTTCTATTGGTGTGCATGTACATTACTTGAAATAATAATGTTCTATTGGTGTGCATGTACATTACTCGAAAAATGAATGTTTTCTGTTGGTGTGCATGTACACTACTTGAAACATTGATGTACTATTGTTGTACGTTTGCACTACTTGCCATACTGATGTTCTATTGGTGTGCATGTACATTTCTTGAAGTATTATTTTTTTCTTTTGGTGTGCATGTTAATTACTTGAAACACTGATGTTTGTTTTGGTGGGCCTGTGCTCTACTTAAAAAATGATGTTCTATTGGTGTGCATGTACATTACTTGAAACGTTTTGGGGGTTTGGGGGTTCACTCAGAAAGTAGGGGGTGGCATACGCTCATCATGAATTTTAAAAGATACCCCTAAGGCACTGAATATTGGCCAGAAAACACACCCTTACTTTCCGCATATAACACCCCATCTTTCACCAATTTGCTGATATTTCGCAAATATAGATGTCGCAACTAGAATGTGCATGAAGGTGAAGTGTTCAGATCTGTCTTAAAAGACAAGAAAATGGATATTTCTTGCCCCTGGGGGTAGGCAAGGCTAAAAACGATATGTGAACAAAAAGATAAAAATCCAATGAAGAATTCGGCTAGGGATTAGATTGGAAATCTATGAAGTACTTAAAAATGTAGGGGCTTAGTTAACCTTTGCATAGATGATGTAGTCATGAAATATATAAAATGCCCATTGTCCACGACAAATAATGGCCAATCTTTTGATGGTCAAAAAAGCACCTTTTTTTCATTTTTGCGGACATTCGAAGTGGTCTGAAAAGACTATTGTCCACGACAAATAATGCAGGTGCAGTACCCCTAAGTACCTGAGTGCCCCCTCCCGGGCATATACACTACCTGAAATATTGATGTTCTATTGGTGTGCATGTACATTACTTGAAACATTCATGTCCTATTGGTACACTGAAGTTTTAATACTGATCTATTCACTCTTTATCAGTGAACAGAAAACAAATATCAGAACTCTGATTGTATTTTGTTTGTCAGCAAAAAAGCACAGCTGTGGGACAATGTATAGCTCTGGTGCAAATTACACCAGTACAAAATAATTCAATAAACAGCCATACAGCATAATGGGATTAGTTCATTTACTGATCCGACTGACACGTGGGTCACTAGGGCACTAATGCTCTATTATAGATGGTTCTACCCATGGTACCTGAAACAAACCTAAATCCTAATTAATTTTCGTCACTATGCCATTCACTATATCACAGTTGATATTGGCGTATAAAATCCACCTACCTGGTCCCATTACAAAGCCAACTGTCTGAGCTGCTACAAGCTTTGCCAGGGTTGATGTCCTATCCTCTGGAGTTGTTGCCTGAGCAACGTAAGCCGTAACTACAATTTGGGATCCTGATGAATAAAAAACAAAAAGCTTGATATCGGAATATTGTATTAGTTTGGTCAAGAGGTATATATTTCCAAATTGACATTTGCAGCCAATCTAACATGCAGAATGCTGCTCCTAGATCAATTTAGTCAAAAGTTAGTTTATTCATTCCCTGTCTCCCTTACTTTTCTGTTGACACTAATTATGAATCGAGGAGAAAATATGTGGAGGTATGATAAATATCACACAATTAGATAGAATTATCCTCAATTGTCCCAATTGGGAGGTTCTAACACTCATTAAACTATGTATTTTCTGAAAGACCTCTCCAGCTACTTCACAGTATAACGTTGATTTTGATTTCTTTTCGTTAATTTCAGTGTTTCATTACGAAAAATGTACTTTTTTCACTTCACAAGTGGACTTTCTTCAATAAAATCATTTTTAGCACACAGCAGAGAAGCTGAACCCTCAATTAGCTTGCATGGATTACAAGGTCATTCATGTACCTACCTAGCAAATTGTGTCTTAGATTATCATTGCTTACATCCCTATGGGAGATATCTAGTTTCAAAGTTAAGTGGTGATAGTCCTTCTATTGAAATACGGTAATTCCCCACATATATCACAAAACGGATATCTAATTGAAAATGCAAATCATCGTTTTTTTTGCTTTGTTAGGGATGATGACCACAGGGGTTTAAGTGGCATTGTCTGCTATTTTACTGGAAAGGGGAAACCCACATTTGGTATAAATCAACTTGTCAGAAAAGCCAATTTTCCACCCCACATAGAAATTGTCCAATAAAAGACAAATAAGAGTTATGCTGATTCTGTAATAGTAGTTGACATCTTTATGATGTTGACATGACATTAGCATCATAAATCATCTTCGTCATCATTCTTGAGATTTTATTGTTTTTTTCCCCAGCTACTAAAGGAGAATTTTCAATATAACTTGAAGTTGCACCCTCCCTTCAAGTGACGCCATGTGTTGCCTGGCGATCTACATTTGACCTTTTCATTCATTAGTTATATGGGTCTCGAGAGGCAGCACAGAGGGAGTTTCCCAGATTATCTGACAAGCATGATCCAGTTAAACTAGCCAGACATACTGTCAAGGATGGCCAGCATTTAACTGGAATTGGAGAGAAAGTTTAGAAGAGTGAAGACATAAAGGACGAGAACTCACTTGTTATACATTCATACTCTAATGCTGAGGGTAATTAGTTGAAACTTCTGCTAAGGTGTTATTAAACAAAGCCATATGGGTGTTTATGCTTGCCATATGCTTAGACAACATTAGGATGGCTAAGTGCGTTTTCCCTTCCAAAATGACACTTAGATATAGAATTGCATAATTGCTGTGTAGCCAAATTATTGCTAATTTAATCCATAGAAAAAATACCAAAACCCTATCTTGGCTATCTGATACTAAAATAACTGCTAGACCCACCTTATTGGTTCTTCTTAAAATTGTTGTGTGGATTTATGATACAAATATTTGAATAAGAGTCGTTGGTAGTGTTGAATAACATTTTCCCTCTTCAAATATGTTTCCGTTCATCCTTTCCCCAGAAATGTTTCATCAGTAGTTTGTTCATGCTGCTTTTTGCCTCTGCCAGTATTGACAGGTTTAACAGAAAAGAGGTCACAATCAAAGCTTTATCTACTCAGACTACTTACCTGATCCAAGACCAAGCACGATACGTGTAGCAAGGATGAAGTATTTCGGAGTCACAGGGAAATCTTCAGCGAGTGTGTAGGCGATTGATGATAGAAGACTTAGGACCAGAGATATCATAATGATGGGCTTGAACTTCCCATGGTGGATCCAGACCGCATTGACTGGGTTGATAAGCAGGGAGGCCATTGGGCAGACAGCGACAGCCCAGCCCAAGAAATCCTCCGTCACTCCAGGCTCAACCTGTTATAGGTATAGTAAGATTAGTTTTTGGACTCAAGTTTTCGCTACTTCGTCGCTTTTTCGAAAGACCCTTATTAAAGTTCTAATTAATGAGGTGGGTTTCCACTCCAATTTTTATTTGTCAACCAATCCTAGTTTGCATACCGTTTAAGAATGAAATTTAATTTTAAGGTAGAACCCTACTCGATGACATGCTCGGGTCATTTTTAAAAACTTGAATATCTGAAAACTAAGTTAAATGATGACATCGGCACGTATGTTATTGTACCGAATAATGATAAACCTATCAATGAATGGCTATTTTTAAGGCGATGTGACACCCTTAAACAACATATCTGTCTGTGTTTCGTTTTTTGGCAATATGTCAAGACCCACCCTTTACTTGAAAATGAGACTCTACCATTTGAGCATTCATGTCTTTGGTAAGATCCAAGGTCCTACCTCAACAAGGGATCTGCACGATGAGTATTTTAAAAATTCTTGAATGTTTCCATAAGCCTCAAAATTACTAACAGCACATGGTTTATGTAATAAATGCAGATTTTTAGGCCCTGTCATAATTCGAGGTATCTGTGACATGACCTTGGACATGGAGGGGGTTCATATCTGACATATTCTAAAACACTGGCTTCAAAGACTGTATCGTTATTCACCTTCAGCTAAAAGATGAGATGAAAGTATTGGTCAAAATGGTAGACAGCCCCCCACAATAACATGCATTTATTAAGTGTCCAGGCGGCCTGGCCGATCAACTAACGGAGATCCCACAGAGGATGCAAATACACATAGACACATATATTCAAATATTGATACAGAAACATAGAGACAGATACGTAGTTGTGTGAGTGTCATTGGAATTAGTTCAACAAATTTTGCCTCGGATGAATAATTGATACATCCGGAATGGTTTGAAAACCAAATAGTGAATTATCAGAGAGAGAGAGAGAGAGAGAGAGAGAGAGAGAGAGAGAGAGAGAGAGAGAGAGAGAGAGAGAGAGAGAGAGAGAGAGACTACATCCTACCTGTTGCAGATAAGGCCATATTGAAGACACGCACAGGACTGGTCCAGCGGATGCGATGAATGTGCAGAAGTACAACACGCGGAGAGATGTTTGGCTTCCATTCATCTCAACACTTTCCTCCTCAGCACGATCACTGCTCTCCAATGCTCCACTGAGCATATCAATGAAATAATTGAGAACGAATTATAAATGGAATTTTGAATGGACCTGAAACCTTCAAATTTGATAACTGTTAGTTCCACTCCGTCAGGATCATTTATCATTTTCGAAATTGAAATCCAGAAATTACTCAAATTCTCTATTTCTAAATGCGCTATTTTCAAGTTGGGATTGAAAAATGAAAAAACAATGTTTAATTTCCTATAATCCCAATATCAGCTGGAATACAGAACCCTGAACATGTATCATTAACTTTCAAGTTAGCACTTGTCATAAAGCCCCTTAGGAAAACCAGGAGGCAGAAAAATCCCGCGACATAACTTGCATGAAGTATATGTATCAGATATCAGATATCTTCTCGGCTGAGAGAAATACTCTCTTCCACTAAAAGACTTTGTTCCAAATTGATTACCATTTCTCTAATTGGAATATTACAGTATTCACATAACATATTTTGGGTAAATACTATAAAACATGCATAGGGTGTTTTCTACAGAGTTCCTTTCCACAATTATGGAGGAAATATCATCACAGGAGAAAGGGTTTTACATTTTTTTCTAAATTTTACCCTTTTGTTGAAGATGAGAGTAAAATGCATTTTTCAATTCTTAGATTCCATAACTTTTGAACGAAATCAAAACTGGGGACAATATGATATCATTCTCTCCACGTATTATTTGAGGCCAGACGTCATAAACATAGACTATCACAGATTCCACAAACCAGCGCCACAATGGTCATTAATCATCAAGAGGCAAAATCTCATCTCCACCACCACACCAACCCACACACTCAACTGTTTCTCCTACGTTGATGCTGATTCCAGTTATTCTTACATCTTTTCCTAGAAAACCAGAGACGTTTGCGCATATTCACCAACCTTTGAAAGGAAGGAAATGGAAAGAGAATATTTGATAGTTTATCTTTTTGTGCTTTTAGATATGAGACATATTAATTAAATCAATAAGAAATATACAAAAAAACACTTTGCAATAAGAACACAACAACTAGATATTGGTTAGTAAAATGTATAAATAGCACACAGTTATAAGGATGACAATACCATGTCACCGTATTATATTGATTAACAACTCTTTTACTTTACATATGTGCAAATCAACAAGCACCCATTTCTTATACCTAGTAAAATTATGAGGTGCCATTGTAGACAAAAGTAATGGAGGTCATGTAAAGTAAAGAAAAACTTTGAAATGAAATAATTTGCAATGTAAAAATAAACAAAACATTGAAAACTTTTGAAAAACTAAAATTCACCGGAGATTTCCAAGAAACCATTGATGTTTTTTGTAAGAAGCTTTGAAATTAAAGTTTATTCCCTGAGGAAAGTCAAAGAATCGATTGAAATTGTGTGAAATCTATATTCAATTCTCTATAAGAGTTCGGCAAAACAGTATTTTTTAAAACATTTTCTCGATTACTTTTTTCCTTTTTTTCAGCGTTTTTCTCTTGGAAGTTTTTTTACGAAGTTTTTCTTTCTAATTCTCATGGTTATTTTATCAAGTCTCACTGTATGTTAATGCCTCATCCGGGTCGAAGATAGTCATGTAAAATTGCGCACAAAAGTGTGTGACGTCAGCATAATCAAACATTCCCCATAATATGGAACGCCATATGACCAAATATTCAACATTTGAAAAAACCATGCAACCTAACTGAAAACGATTCAACCTGCTTGCAAAACACACCTACCTGCATTCGTCTGTATCTCGCCAGACGATGTTGACAAATGCAGGTTGGTGCGTTTTCCCATGTTGAGTCGTATGTGCATGTTGATTCGTTTTAGCCGTTCACCAATGCCGCACTTGAAGGGGGTAACCTATGGTGAAGGGGCCAGGAAAATTGGTCCATCATATGCATAATCCGTTGCATACATATGACACATACTTGATATGCATTGGATTGGGACCAAGCATAAAGTCCGTCATAGACAGATATCCGTCGGACAGTTTAATTATAATTTAATTTCTTATACTTCCCAGTATTTTGAGTTCATATCCGTAATGACTCGTTTGAGACAGGCAAAATGTTAAGATAGCTCAGGGACCTTAACCGTCCGCTATACTTAAATAAGATGTAGAATGTAGTCTAAATGTGTACAGAATGTTTTCTTTATGGACACTGTAGTCCTTTGAGTCTCCTTTTGCTCACTTTAGTTTACTTATAATTTATGTTATATACTATACAGTATTTTTCTGTTCATATCCTTGTTTACCTGATTTTTTCCTATGTTTTCTGTATCCAGTATGATTTGGTACTATATAATGTGCCGCCAATAAACATACAATACAATACAAAGTGGTCCGTCATATCCAAGTTCACCTGTACTTAAATGACCTTCAACAAAATAGCTGCCTCCATGCCTACTAATGAGATTTGAGTTCATGCGGAAATGGTTCCAAATAGTAACTGAACCCACTGAGCGCGTTCTAATGATGTTTACAAAATATGTATTTATTAATGATACATAACATATTGGCAAAGTTACTATTTGGAACCATTTCCCAATAGGCTCAAATCCCTTTAGTAGGCATGGAGACGGCTATTTTGTTGAAGGTCATTTAAGTATATACATGTATACATATTTGTATATATATATATATATATATATATATATATATATATATATATATATATATATATATATATATATATATATATATATATATATATATATATATATATATATATATATATATATATATATATACATGTGTGTGTGTATATATACTAGTATATAGATAGATAGATAGATAGATAGATAGATAGATAAATAGATAGATAGATAGATATGTATATATGTATTTAAATATCAATATATCAAAATATCAATATATAAATGTCAATGTATATATATACATATATATATATATATATATATATATATATATATATATATATATATATATATGTGTGTGTGTGTGTGTGTGTGTGTGTGGGTGTGTGTGTGTGTATATATATATATATATATATATATATATATATATATATATATATATATATATATATATATATATATATATATATATATATATATATATATATATATATATATATATATATATATATATACAGTGGCGGATCCAGGGGGGGGGGCGCACCCGGCGCACGCCCCCCCCTAAATCCCCCAGAGGTGATGTGATCTCCCTTTCCCAACTGGAACAGCAAATCTTGTAGTATATACCATCATTACTAGCCTAGTTTGTGGGGCCTGTTTACAGGGCAGAGCATGGGTCAGCTGGCCGGCGTCAGGTTACCTAGTCCACTGTTACTCGTATGTGGCTGGCAGTCAGCTTTCCCTTGCTGGGTAAACCCGACACCAAGCAATAAAATTCGACAGAGACAAGAAGGCTGGTCTTTTGCACATACCAGCCTTCTCGCTCTCTTCCCTGCTAACTACCCGTGGGGACAGACGTGCTTTGACCCTCCAGGGTCTGACACTTAGATTTCAGGCTAGGGGCAAAAAAAAGTCTTTTGACAAAAATTAGTGGTCAAAAACAGAATTTTTGGGTATTATACATACTAATTTGGGCCCCTAGTTTGAAAAATCTAGGAGCCCATAGCAGAATAACGCGGATTTACATTTGCCAAGTATCCCTTAATGTGAGTGTTAACCCTTTTCCTATGTATAAACTTTTTGTCTCAACTTGGAGTTTCTGCAAAATGTTGATTTTGCTTATTATGTGACTGGTCTCATTGTAAAATTTGCCCATTGCCAATAATGCAAACACTCGAGCATTTAGTCACAAAAAAATGGAAAAAGCGGTTTCCAAGCTCGAGTCAGACAGACTTTAGTCCTGAATATGGCAGTGACAACAATTGAAATTTTAATTTCAAAGATAATTTCAAAGGCATCAGCTCGTGTGTATGTATGTTTATGGACTATAACTTCGACTTCATAGTTACAAAAGCATACTTTGATAAGTTGGAAATTACAAATATAATCAACAAATATAATCAAAAGAAACATGATATTACAGGTAAAAATAGTACTGTAGGATCATTATGTAACAATATGGGAATACCAACTTCACAGGTGTACTATGTCCTGTGTGGCAGACACATTATACAAATATTCCACCCCACAGCCTGTGGGGTGCAATATTTGGGAAACAGGGATGTCATATTTGTTGTATCATACCAACAAACAATGGATGCCTGACATTGGTGACCCAATTAGCAGCTCAATCCCATGGGGAGTTCAATCTCAGAGTTGAAAGTCGCCGTTTTATACCCTTTAAACACTTTTAATATACTAAAGCAAATGGGCTGCCTGCATTGATCCTCAGTAGTTTTCTTCAATGACACATTTTAAAAATGAAATTTGTCATTAGATAAACTAGTGATCTAATTCTAAATTACCAATTTTGCTTGCAGGATTGCCCTGATAATACATCTCAGAGCATATATGCCCTCTGGCTTTTGAAAATGAATAACTGCAAACAAATTGGACCAAATTTTCTCAAAACCTTTGGGCATATATATATTTAGAGAAGCATTTACTGACCCTGCAAAGAGAATAATGGCCCCTTAAAAATCAGCTTTTTTACAACTTTTCTTTGTTCTATTTCACTTGAAAGTGTCCCAGAACGCACCTCAGATCACCTAATTTTCAAAAATTTCTGGGGGAGCATGCCCCCAGACCCCCCTACCATGGACTGCATGCTGTCGCATACTGACCCTGCAAAGAGAATAATGGCCCCTTAAAAATTCAGCTTTTTTACAATGTTTTTTTGTTATATTTCACTTGAAAGTGTCCAAAAATGCACCGCAGAACACCTTTTTCCGAGGGAGCATGCCCCCAGACCCCCATACCATGGACAGCATGCTGTCGCATACCGTTGACGCCACGGTGCTCGCGCCGGAATTGATCTGCTTCTACTTTCTAAATTCCAGGACCAAAATTTTACCTTCCTAAAAATCTTAAGGTAGACCTCTCATACATAAGTTTCATATTACTTTATACACAAACTTGCTCTGCAAATGGCCCTCAGAAGAGAACACCTACAATATCAATATCCAGATCCCCCAACCTATCCCCCCCTCCCACCAACCCCAAGATGTGGAGCTCGCGGACTTCGGCCATCTAAATTGAGCGCCCCCCCTAACCTGAAATCCTGGATCCGTCCATGATATATATATATATATATATATATATATATATATATATATATATATATATATATATATATATATATATATATATATATATATATATATATATATATATATATACATATATATATATATATATATATATATATATATATATATATATATATATATATATATATATATATATATATATATATATATAAATATATGAATTTCTTGTTATAATACTTCTACCGAGACGTACCAAACGTCATTCAACAACAGGAGCTTCGAGTAACGCCAGGGTAACGTAAAGATATTTTCCAGTCAGCCCCGGTTTTCAGGGTACCACGCGCCGCTTCCTCTACCATTATATACTGAGTTTGACCTATTCACCCTCAATGCTTAAGTCATAACAAGAGGATGCTATTCGATTTTCAAAAAAGTGAAAAATTTACCTTTTTCGATTATAAGTATATGTAATAGTTCTATTTACCCTTGATCCTCTTGTGACTCCATCCCGTGTAGTTAGTGGACTTCACTGTCAGTAAGTTGGGAGATGCCTTCACCACGAAAACTGCTGCAATGCCCTGCTCATTCCAAACACTCTATCTGAAGGGGTTATTAAGGAGGGTCCAGCACTAAGGTCATTAGATGGCATTTTCGTCATTGACAACTGGTAGGGGATTGTAACACCCGGAAAACTACAAATCGTCTGACAGAAGACCTTTTAGCTATCTCTCAATGCTACTTTGATTTATCTTTTCTTAGATTTCAAAGTTTTATTGAGAAAGATGTAAAATGTTATTTTTCAATGCACTTTCAGCCCGCAGCAAAGGGTCAGAATAACAATTTAACATAGATGGATTACAAGTTCATACATGTACCTAGAATAGGGTGTCTTGGATTCATAACATTTGAATTCCCAAGGGATATATGTAGTATCAGACCCAAGTGAGGGTTGTCTTTCTAAAGAAAATGAGTTCATTTCCCTCTTATCTCAGGAAGAAGGCATCCTATTGAAAATCCAAGACACCCTATTCCAGGTGCATGTATGAACTTGTAATCAACTCATTAGTGGACCCACCTTAACTAGCCGGCACGTGACATATTACTAATATAAATCTCTACTTACCTCCACAACAGATTAAGGAGCTCTAACCCAACCAAGAAACTAGCAACTAACATAGAACTCAACAAATACAACTAAGCCTGCCGATTATAGTCCACGTAAGCACAGAACATTAACATAATCACG
>OZ012687.1:2294439-2330207 GCA_963942565.1 Maea johnstoni | reverse complement strand
ATATATATATATATATATATATATATATATATATATATATATATTAATACATTGATATTTCGATATATTGATATTTAAATACATATATATATACAAATTAATACATTGATATTTTGATATATTGATATTAAAATACACACACATATATATATATATATATATATATATATATATATATATATATATATATGTATATATATATATATATATATATATATATATATATATATATATATATATATATATATATATATATATATATATATTTATATGTATATATATATATATGTTTATATATATATATATATATATATATATATATATATATATATATATATATATATATATATATATATATATATATATATATATATATATATATATATATATATATATATTATATATATATATATACAAATATGTATACATGTATATACTTAAATGACCTTCAACAAAATAGCCGTCTCCATGCCTACTAAAGGGATTTGAGCCTATGTGGAAATGTTTCCAAATAGTAACTTTGCCAACATGTTATGTATTATTGACAAATACATATTATGTAAACATCATTTGAACGCGCTCAGTGGGCACATTTACTACTAGTATATATACAGTGGAACCTGTCAAACTGAACACCTGTGTACATTGAACACCTGCGTACATTGAACATTTTTTCATGTCCCGACACACTCCAATTAAAAATCAATGGGAGGCTACCTGGATACATTAAACACCTGTCTACCTTGAACATTGAACACCAAATTTGTTTCGTCCGGCCACATTTAACCTGCCTACTTTGAACATTCTGCACTGATTTGAAACTTTTCATTGAAAATGAGGACAAATGAGATACATAAGATGTTTTGTTAAGTGATATTTCTCAAATGCTGAACATGTGAAGTTTTTAACTATATAAAGAGAGTGAGGTAAAGACATAGTAGATTCTGCAATGAAATGATCATGTTTATCTTATTACCACACACACACACACATATATATATATATATATATATATATATATATATATATATATATATATATATATATATATATGTGTGTGTGTGTATATATGGTCCGTGGTACGCTTAATAATTCAAACTTTCAAATATTCAAATTTTCAAATATCTGCATTTTCAAACTTTCAAACTTCCATATATCCAAACTTCCGTACTTTCAAACGGGTTTGAATATATGAGATTACAGCCGTATTTCCATACTTTCAAACTCCCAAAACTCTTTACACATTTATACTATTGCATGTTTAGAAAAGCCGCAGAGTGGCACACTTAATAAATCATATTTCTAAACCTTTCCTATAGCGGTACGAAAGTAGTTCTGTGACAGTGTTATTTTCATATATATAATACATTGTATACAACATGTAATCAAATGTGACTTTTCAAAGGAAATTGCCAATTATAAGAAAAAAAGGATAATTTTCGCCTAAAGGCAGCAAGAATGGTGGAGTGACCCAATTGTCTGATCTATTATTAGAACGGCAGCTTCTAAAATGCGGAACTGGAATTTATGTAAAACTCGTGTCGATATGATGGACCAAGTGTAAAAGAGCAAATAAAGAACTTTAATTTCAAGACCGTCTTTTGGGGAGGGTAAATAGAACTTTATTTGTTCCCGACTAACCCATAGGCAGGATTAATAAAACTTTATTTGTTCCCGACTTACCCGACCACTCTAGTGAATAGGTATCTATCAATATATATCATCTATCTAACCTGTCTGTCTGTATTTGTCTATCTATATATCTTTCTACTATCTATCAATCAATCTTTTTATCTATGCATGTGTAACAGCCCTAGATAAATAAAATTTTAATCTTCATCTAAAGTGAGAGCATACATACACACATACACATATATGTAAGTATGTATGTGTGTGTGCGTGAGTATGTGTTTTATTTACCCTTCCTCTGGAGTGGTCTGGAAGAAATAAAGTTTTATTTACCCTTCCGGTAAAACAATGTTATTTTCCTCCCCCTAAAGTATGCGGGAACTTATTGTTGGATCTTATGTGAGTGGGGGGGGAGGGTGGTATATAAATGATTGTGCGCGGGCGTGCATGCATGCGTGTGTGTGAGTTCGCGTGTGTGCGGGTTCACATATAGACAGAAAGATGCTTTGGTTCATAAACTACGTTATGATGGAATCAATAAAGTATAACATATTATCTACCTGTCCTTCCGGATTTCTCTGTTTCTACCTATCTATATACGCACACATACGCACACCACACATACATACATTTATGTGTGTGTGTGTGTGTGTTTGTGTGTGGATGCTCTCACATTAGACGAAGAAAAGAATTTTATTTATCTAAGGCTCTTACACATTAAAAGATAGAAAGATTAATAGATAGTAGATAGATATACAGATAGACAGGGATACAGACAGACAGACAGACAAGACAGGTAGATAGATGATGTATATTGATCGATATTAACCCACTAGAGTGGTCGGGTAAGTCGGGAACAAGTTCTATTTACCCTCCCAAAAAAGACGGTCTTGAAAATAAATTTCATTGTTCCCTCCTTCACTCATGGTCCATTATATGGGCACGAGATTTACATACATTCCGGTTCCGCATTTTAGAAGCTGCCGTTTCTAATAATAGAATAGACAAGTGGGTCGCTCCAATATTCATGTTCATTAGCGTTAATGACAGTTTAAGCATTATCAATATCCATAATTGAAATATTTGAAGATATAGGAAATTAAGAAATGCGTATTTCATAGCCTTAATGAGAACAGCGTCTTGATGATAAATAATTACATTGACAAAATGTGGGCCGTGTTTGCAACTTAAGGCAGCTTCTATTAGCAGCCCGATCTACGTATAGCTGAAAGTTTCACATTTTATATTATTAAACGTTCCATGTCAAACTTTCAAACTTCCAACACGTTTTGGAAGTTTGAAAATTTAGATATTTGAAAGTATGGAAGTTTGAAACTTTGAAACTTTAACCAAAGTTTCAAATTTCTAATACGGTTTCGAAGTTTGAAACTTTGAAAATATACCCAAAATTCCAAATATCCAATACGATTTGAAACTATAGAAATTTGAATTATTAAGTGTACCACTGACCATATATATATATATATATATATATATATATATATATATATATATATATATATATATATATATATATATATATATATATATATATATATATATATATATATATATATATATATATATATATATATATATACATATATATATATGTATGTATATATATATATATATATATATATATATATATATATATATATATATATATATATATATATATGTATATATGTATATGTATATATATATATATATATATATATATGTATATATATATATATATGTATACATGTGTATGTATATATATATATACATATATATATATATATATATATATATATATATATATATATATATATATATATATATATATATATATATATATATATATATATATATATATATATATATATATATATATATATATATGTGTGTGTGTGTATATATATATATATATATATGTATATATATACACATATATACAATATATATATATATATATATATATATATATATATATATATATATATATATATATATATATATATATATGTATATATATATATATATATATATATATATATATATATATATATATATATATATATATATATATATATATATATATATATATATATATATATATATATATTGTCTCCGAGGGCTTACCCCGAGGGCGACAATCCTCTCGAGGGGAAGTAATTCCTCGTGTTCACCCCACAGGGATGTCATATTTGTTTTATTATAATGAACAAAATACAAAACACAAAAGGGAGAACAATTACAATCAGAGATTTTGGATAAATACTCGGCGTCTGCACTCGGCGAATTCTGTTGGTGTTCGCAGGTATTCGGGCTAGCATTAGCTAATCAATTAGCACACGCTGTTGCTGTGTGTTAATTAATTAACACACACTGTTGCTGTGTGTTATTCAATTAACTAACACCCGCTGTTAAGGACAACAAATTGTCGCTAAGGAGTGAGTATTACATTACAATTAATCTAGGGACCTTGACCAACCAGAATCAAGAATCTTCAAGTGAGGTATAATAATTGATATTATGGGGAAAGTTTGATTATGCTAACGTCACACACTTCTCTGTGCAATTTTACGTGACTATCTTCGACCAGGATGAGGCGTTATCATGCAGCAAGAATTTAAAAAATCACCGTGAGAATTAGAAAGAAAAACTTTGTAAAAAAAACTTCCAAGAGAAAAACGCTGACAAAAAGGGAAAAAGTAATCGAGAAAATGTAAAAAAAAATACTGTTTTGCCGAACTCTAATAGAGAATTGAATATGAATTTCAGTGTTTCTTTGCCAATTTCAATCGATTCTTTGACTTTCTTCAGGGAATAAATTTTGATTTCAAAGCTTGGTGAATATCCGCAAACGACTGTGGTTTTCTAGAAAAAGATATAAGAATAACTGAAATCAGCATCAACGTAGGAGAGACAGTTGATCAGGGTACCTTCTGGCCATTCAAATTTCGATATGAAAAAAAATATTGAAAATCAATATTTTGAATATTTCAGTCTTATTTTCCCATGATAAAAACGGAATTCAACTCGTTTTTCTATTTTTCATTTTAAAATTAAATAATGAAATACCAATGGTGAACTTTACGGCCAATCCGTATTCCGATTTTTATTTCGTAGTTTTGCATTGAATATCCACGAAATTGGATGGTATTCTCTTTTTTCTATTTCAAAATTAAAAACGAAATAACAAACTTGTACTTTCTGGCCAATCGACATTCTAGTGTTAATTTTGCGTGTTTAAATGAAAAAACAAGAATTCCATCCTTTTTTCCATTTTGATTTTCAAAATAGAAAATAGAAAACACTTGGTTTGCTTTCTTACCAATAGAGGGCAGCACTCCTGGTACATTCGTTTAAGATGTTAGGGCGCCCCGAACAAGAGGTTGAAGCTTCACATGCCTTCACTGACAATCGATGGTTTTGGCTAGACCTTACGGCGGTTTTAGGAATCATTGACTTTTCACAGAGGTGCAATTTGCATATAGATTTAAAAAAAAATAATTTAATAAAAGGAAAGACTTGACAAACACTGATATTGGATGAACGGGAACACGCATTTTAACTTTATTTCATAAACCTCTGCCTGTTTAGTGGCAGCAGGCTCAGAAGCCCAGTCACTTCGCGAGTCACTCAGCGTCTGAGCCGCCGATATTTCGTGGATTGTAAGGGGATTTTCATCCCCCATATTTCGTACCTGGGTACAACAAAGTATCCTTCTTTTACAAATCGCGGCCATGCGGAGGTCTTAAAAAAAGACTTCCTTCCTACGCGAAATACGGAACGCAGGTGCGCCCCCATCGTTGTTATCCGTGACGTCATTCTTTACTACTAGTATTCTCTGCCAATAGAGGTTGCCTATTCTTATTCATAAGAACATATTTACACCCCCTTGATATGCGCTATATATTTATGCAATAACCACACAGTATGAGTAGTGATTGACCGCAAATTAACAGAATAAACATTATTATGAATTCGTCGTGTGGCAAAATCGCCATTGCACAACTAATTTGAAATATGATTGATAGAAGTACAATGTTATGTAGAATAAAGTATGGCGATTCTGACGATCCAAACCGCTTTGAATTTGCCCGCGGAAATGCGAGTATTCTAATATCATCGTAAACATTGAGGCCATCGCAAAGGCAACTTTTCCTGCTACTATAATCATGATGTCGGGTGAGAATTTGTTGCACGGCTGCATTTGTTTCGTAGATGCACGTACGTGTTGGGTGATCATGGGCGGTGAGAATTGTGTGCAGTGCGCTCGATTTCAAATTTGCAAATCCCCCTACATTTGATCCTAACCGTAGACAGCATGGCCAGATGAATAATCATGCATGAGGCCTCTATTAAAAGGCGTGGAAACTCGTCATGACGACAGAAAGACAGGTGGGGAAGTGGCATTCTTCCTGACCAACGGATGAAAAATACTTATTTTAGCTACAAAATTTCCCTTGCGCATTACATTTTATTATACTTTAAAGAACAAACATAGACGCACAGACATAAATATATATATATTTATATAAGTATATATATATTTTATATATATATATATATATATTTATATATATATATATATATATATATATATATATATATATATATATATATATATATATATATATATATATATATAAATAAATATCTTTATATATATATATATATATATATATATATATATATATATATATATATATATATATATATATATATATATATATATATATATATATACACATATATATTTACACACACATATATATATATATATATATATATATATATATATATATATATATAGATAGATAGATAGATAGATAGATAGATAGATATAGATAGATAGATAGATAGATAGATAGATAGATAGAGATATATAAATATAGATATAGATATAGATGTATATAAATATATATATTTATGTCTGTGCGTCTATGTTTGTTCTTTAAAGTATAATAAAATGTAATGCGCAAGGGAAATTTTGTAGCTAAAATAAGTAGTTTTCATTCGTTGGTCAGGAAGAATGCCACTTCCCCACCTCTGTCTATCTGTCGTCATGACGGTTAATTTCCCCGCCTTTTGATAGAGGCCTCATGCATGATTATTCATCTGGCCATGCTGTCTACGGTTAGGATCAAATGTAGGGGGAATTGCTGATTTGAAATCGAGCGCACTGCACAAAATTTTCACCGCCCACGATCACCCAACACATACGTGCACCTACGAAACAAATGCTGCCGTGCAACAAATGCTCACCCGACATCATGATTATAGTAGCGGGGAAAATTGCCTTTGCGGTGGCCTCAATGTTTACGATGATATTAGAATACTCGCATTTCCGCGGGCAAATTCAAAGCGGTTTGGATCGTCAGAATCGCCATACTTTATTCTGCATAACATTGTACTTCTATAAATTATATTTCAAATTAGTTGTGCAATGGCGATTTTGCTACACGACGAATTCATAATAATGTTTATTCTGTTAATTTGCGGTCAATCACTACTCATACTGTGTGGTTATTGCATAAATACATAGCGCATATCAAGGGGGAGGGGGTGTAAATACGTTCTTATGAATAAGAATAGGCGACCTCTATTGGCAGAGAATACTAGTAGCAAAGAATGACGTCACGGATAACAACGAGGGGGGCGCACCTGCGTTCCGTATTTCGCAGAGGAAGGAAGTCTTTTTTTAAGACCTCCGCATGGCCGCGATTTGTAAAAGAAGGATACTTTGTTGTACCCAGGTACGAAATATGGGGGATGAAAATCCCCTTACAATCCACGAAATATCGGCGGCTCAGACGCTGAGTGACTCGCAAAGTGACTGGGCTTCTGAGCCTGCTGCCGCTAAACAGGCAGAGGTTTATGAAATAAAGTTAAAATGCGTGTTCCCGTTCAGCCAATATCAGTGTTTGTCAAGTCTTTCCTTTTATTAAATTACTTTTTTTAAATCTATATGCAAATTGCACCTCTGTGAAAAGTCAATGATTCCTAAAACCGCCGTAAGGTCTAGCCAAAACCATCGATTGTCAGTGAAGGCATGTGAAGCTTCAACCTCTTGTTCGGGGCGCCCTAACATCTTAAACGAATGTACAAGGAGTGCTGCCCTCTATTGGTAAGAAAGCAAACCAAGTGTTTTCTATTTTCTATTTTGAAAATCAAAATGGAAAAAAGGATGGAATTCTTGTTTTTTCATTTAAACATGCAAAATTAACACTAGAATGTCGATTGGCCAGAAAGTACAAGTTTGTTATTTCGTTTTTAATTTTGAAATAGAAAAAAGAGAATACCATCCAATTTCGTGGATATTCAATGCAAAACTACGAAATAAAAATCGGAATACGGATTGGCCGTAAAGTACACCATTGGTATTTCATTATTTAATTTTAAAATGAAAAATAGAAAAATGAGTTGAATTCCGTTTTTATCATGGGAAAATAAGACTGAAATATTCAAAATATTGATTTTCGATATTTTTTTTCATATAGAAATTCGAATGGCCAGAAGGTACCCTGATCATTAATGACCATTGTGGCGCTGGTTTGTGGAATCCGTGATAGCCTATGTTTATGACGTCTGGCCTCAAAGCATACGGACATCTGTCTCTGGTAGATCCTTATCAGTTGATCAAAATGCTTCTTATAAAAATGTACGAAGTGCTAACTATGGTGTCTTTGGAAGCGAAAGACTCCTTGGAAGTATTCCGAAGAAAGGGAATTTTATACCACTTCTGGGTAGCATCTCGCTCACTGCTTTAGGACCTGCACTGTTGAAAGCGACGTAAATCTTAACAAACACAAAAGTTCTCATTTGATAATGACATAACAATATTGTCCAACATAAAGGTGGCTGATGGGGTTTGTTTGTATTTGAGAGTTGTTATGTTAAATCCTACACCCTTTCCTCATAATCAGATCAACTATGACCGTTTATATCATCACTGAACAGAGCAAGAAACCTACTATTACAGAAGCTCCCATTGGATTGCACATAAGCAGGAATCCTTTTCGGCCCTTTATTTATATCGAGTTTTAGATGCTCCATTTAAACATTCATTTTTGGTATCAAGTTTAGTTATCGCTGAGAGTATTTCGGCGGGAATGATATCATCTTGTCCCCAGTTTTGATTTCGTTCAAAAGTTATGTAATCTAAGGAGTGCAAAAAATGCACTTTACTATCATCTTCAAGAAAGAAGTCAAATTTAGAGAAAAATGCAATACCCTTTCTTCTGTAATGATATTTCCTCCATAATTGTGGAAAGGAGCTCTGTCCAAAAAACCCTATGCATGTTTTATAGTATTTACCAAAGAATGTTATGTGAATACTGTAATATTCCAATTAGAGAAATGGTAATCAATTTGGAACAAAGTCTTTTAGAGGAATAGAGTATTTCTCTCAGCCGAGATGATACCTGATAGTCATTTACATATATTTCATGCAAGGTAGGTCGCGGGATTTTGCTTTATGACATATGCTAACTTGAAAGTTTATTATGCATCTTCAGGGTTCTGTATTTCATTTTTCAATCCCAACTTGAAAATAGGGCATTTAGAAATAGAGAATTTGAGTAATATCTGGATTTCAATTTCGAAAATGATGAATGATTATGACGGAGTGGAACTAACAGTTACCAAGTTTGGAGGTTTCAAGAGTCTATGCAAAGATCTATTTAGAATTCATTCTCAAACCACCCCTATTTCATTTACCTGTTCAGTGGACCATTCGAGAGCAGTGATCGTGCTGAGGAGAAAAGTGTTGAGATAAACGGAAGCCAAGCGTCTCTCCGCGTGTTGTACTTCTGCTCATTCATCGCATCCGCCGGACCAGTTCTAGGCGTGTCTTCAATATGGCCTTATCTGCAACAGGTAGGATGTAGTCTCTCTCTCTCTCTCTCTCTCTCTCTCTCTCTCTCTCTCTCTCTCTCTCTCTCTCTCTCTCTCTCTCTCTCTCTCTCTGATAACTTAACTATATGGTGTTCAAACCATTTTGGATGTATCAGTTATTCATCCAGTCAGGGTTTGTCAATTTGATGAACTAATCCATTGATACTCACACAACTATACTTATCTGTCTCCAAATTCATCTTTGTTTCTGTCTTAATATTTAAATGTGTGTTTCTGTGTGTCTACGTGTCCTCTGCTGGATCCCTATACATGGGTTGGCCTGGACACTTAATACATGCATGGTATTGGGGGGGGGGGGGGGGGGGGGGGGGGGCTGTCTACTTTGCCTCCGCAACTGAACGACCCCATGCAACTGTTCACAAAGCCTAGCTAAAGGCATTAATTATTATGATTTTACTTTATCGTATATAAATGCCTGCACCTATACTAGACCTCCTAGTATACAGCAGTGCCATCTATCCACAATGGAAGACATTTAGATATGGCCTGGGAGGCAGGCTACTGTTCACAAAGAGAAGGCAATTCCTTCCCGATTTCGGATCGCAAATCTCGTTACGACATAACCTAAGCTATCAAAGTGTTGTAAAAAACGATTCCAACCTCCCTTCCTTCACATATTTATGTATGTGTGTGTTTTGATCTATTGTGGTTACATGGTATTTTGCCAAAAAACGAAACACAGCCAGATATGTTCTTTAAGAGTGCCACATATCACCTCAAAATAGCCAATTATTGATAGGTTTATCATTATTCGGTAACTATGACATGTAACCTATACAATAGCATTAGTGCCGTTGTCTTCATTTAACTTAGTTTTCAGATATTCAAGTTTTTAAAATGAATCGTGTATCGAGTAGGGTTCTACCTTAAAACTTAATTTCAATCTTTAACTATAAGCAAACTAGGATCGGTTGACCTATAAAGATTGTAATGAAAATTCACCTCATCAATTAGTACTTTAATAAGGGTCTTTCGAAAAAGCGAAAATGTAGCAAAAGCTTTTGTCCAAAAACTAATCTTACTACACGCATAACAGGTTGAGCCTGGAGTGACGGAGGATTTCTTTGGCTGGGCTGTCGCTGTCTGCCCAATGGCCTCCTTGCTTATATATCCAATCAATGCGGTCTGGATCCACCATGGGAAGTTCAAGCCCATCATTATGATATCTCTACTCATGAGTCTGCTATCATCAATCGCCTACACACTCGCTGAAGATTTCCCTGTGGCTCCGAAATACTTCATCCTTGGTACACGTATCGCGCTTGGTCTTGGATTAGGTAAGTAGTCTGAGTAGATATAGCTTTGATTGAGACCTCTTTTCTGTTAAACCTATCGATACTGGCAGAGGCCAACTGCAGCATGAACAAACTCCTGATGAAATATTTCTGGGGAAAGGATGAATGGAAACATATTTGAAGAAGAAACATGTTATTCAACATTACCAATGACTCTCCTTTAAATATTTGTATCATAAATCCAAACAACAATTTTAAGAACGAATAAGTTGGTCTAGAACGTATTTTAGTATTAGATAGCCAACACTAAATCCTTAACGACTGTTCACCAGGGCAGTATGTGTATTTAATGTGTGCCTTAAGGCATCCTGGTCATACCGAGGGCTGAAGGCCCAAAGTCTGGTCAGGAAGCCTGAAGGCGCACATTACATACACATACTGCCCTGGTGAACAGTTATTATGGTTTTTATTATTGCTTCCCTGCATACAACGTTTCTTGTGGTCTAAATAATAGTATCTTGTGATATACAGTCTGCAGACCAACAATAAGCTCTGTAGTCCAGTCAAATTATGAAATACCTAGAACAAATTGCTACAGAAAGTTTTTTTGCTTTGACTGGTTCATTGGACCTAACTGAACATCATATCAAAAGTTTCCCGAAAGTTACCCCCTCTAAGGGCCCTAATTTGCATAAATTCAAAATGGCCAATATGCCAAATTGGACAATTCACAGATTTCAGGGCCTTGTATTTCCATCAACTAACAATCACACATCGGTTAAATTTACAGGTCTGAATAAGTATGTTATATATATGCTGTAAACAAAAAATATAATTGTAATATTGACCGTTTGGTCAAATATGGTCATTTGAAAATGGCCATCTGACCTCAAATCAGAACCGTTTGGTTATTCACATCAATGATTTTAGGGCCTTGTATTTCCTGACATAACAATCACCCAGGAGTTAAATCCTCAGATCTGAATAAGTATGTTATATAGATGCTGTAAAAAGAAAATATAATTTAAATATTGACCCTTTGATCAAATAAGGTCATTTGAAAATGGCCATATGATCTTAG
Source organism: Maea johnstoni (assembly GCA_963942565.1). Classification (NCBI taxonomy): domain Eukaryota; kingdom Metazoa; phylum Annelida; class Polychaeta; order Spionida; family Magelonidae; genus Maea; species Maea johnstoni. The sequence goes on along the minus strand of OZ012687.1, from coordinate 2,318,351 downwards.
ATAAGGAGTGTTTTGGTTACTGTAGAACAGGTAAAGTTCCCGTGTGCGATTATTTCGCGAATACGCGAACTAGTATCGCACTCGCGAACTTAGCGCACGCGATCAATTATATACATGGTAACGCTACCCACCACTGGAGGTGGTGGCGCGTCGGTCGGTGAATTCCACTCCTAGACTGTCGAGGTTTAAACGAAGAAAAATACGTCCAATAACTTCCCAAAGCTATCATAATATGATACATTGGTAACTTGTGAATAAGTTACCAATGTATCATAACATAATTCGCATTCTTACATCTCAAATTTCTAGGATACCTGGGCCAATCTATGGATCTCTTACGAGGAACAAGATGGCTGCCATCATTGTTCGATAGACTCGGACAGGTGCTGCGATGGGAACATTTGATAATTATCAACATACATACATGTGTATGTTGATAATTATCAGAATGATGGATATCATAAAGAAATAATTATCTTGTTCCTACTCGAATTGAATTGTTGCCAATTTACTGTTTACGGCAATTCTATGGGGCGCCGTTTGTAACATGCACACTTTTGTTGACAGAAGCAAATTTTGTCCAACAAAAGTCACTTTTGTCTGACAAAAGTAATTTTGTCTACGACAAAAGTAATTTTGTCATAGACAAAATTGATTTTGTCAGACAAAAGTAATTTTGTCATAGACAAAATTAATTTTGTCTGACAAAAGCAATTTTGTCTAGGGGCCCCTTAAATTAATGAAGAACTACGAAGTGTAAGCTTACAGTCGTGATGGGCCCTTTACAAGCTCAAAATACAGGCAGGAAACGAATATTATGTAAAAGTCTTCAAAGCATCTCGATCGGGCTGCAGTATCTAGAACGAGATACTGCGCATCTCGATCGAGCGTTGGAGATGCTGCAACTCGTCTATTCGATCATGCACGCCGCCTGCCATCGCTGCACGACACTAGGACAGAATTCTGAATGTAACACTTGGCGAGTGGTCTCGCCAAGTGTAACACAAAAGAAATTTTGTCTCGACAAAAGTAATTTTGTCTACGACAAAATGACTTTTGTTGACAGAAGCAATTTTTGTCAAGACAAAATTGCTTTTGTCAGACAAAATTAATTTTGTCTATGACAAAATTACTTTTGTCTGACAAAATCAACTTTTGTCTGACAAAATCAACTTTTGTCTGACAAAATCAACTTTTGTCTGACAAAATCAATTTTGTCGTAGACAAAATTACTTTTGTCGTAGACAAAATTACTTTTGTCAGACAAAAGTGACTTTTGTTGGACAAAATTTGCTTCTGTCAACAAAAGTGTGCATGTTACAAACGGCGCCCCATACAATACATGTATTTGAAGTTGATGAGTATATACCAACTTAGCGTGATTCTCACAAGTAGCCGGTCCGAGGCTGAAACGAAACAAAATACGTCCAATAACTTCCCAAAGCTATCATAATATGATACATTGGTAACTTATGAATAAGTTACCAATGTATCATAACATAATTCGCATTCTTACATGTGAAATTTCTAGGATACCTGGGCCAATCTATGGATCTCTTACGAGAAACAAGATGGCTGCCACCATTGTTCGATAGACTCGGACAGGTGATGCGATGGAAACATTTGATAATTATCAACATACATACATGTGAATGTTGATAATTATCAGAATAATGGATATTATAAAGAAATAATGATATTGTTCCTGACTTGAATTGAATCGTTGCCAATTTACTGTTTACGGCAATACGTGTATTTGCAGTTTACGAATATATACCAGCATAGCATGATTCTCACTCGTAGCCGGTACTAGGCTGAAACGAAGGGGAATACATGCAACAACTTCACAAACTCATTATAATATGACACATTGGTAACTTATGAAAAAGTTACCAAGGTATCATATTATAAATGGCATGTTTACCAGTCAAATTTTGTTGAAACTTCTGCCAGATTATAGCCGCAAGATGGCCGCCGAACGTTTGCATTTTTAAGATTACTGATTGGTTCAATAGATGGCGCTGAAGAACATGCTCACACGCGAAATAAAGTACACGCGAAAAACCGAAAAATCGGCATTTCGCGAAATTTTTGTAGCGCGATATATACCTATTCTACAGTATTTGGTACCAGTTTGGGGGACCGCATAACTTGGTACCATTTTGGGGGACCACCAATAACCCTTATATTTTGAAAGCCCTGAAACCCCTCTTCAAGTCCCTGCATGATGGACATCTGCATCTGCATGGTAGCTGTTTTGAGATATTGACCACCCAAGGTTCTTGTAATGTCCCTTTTCTATGCCAAATTGGACAATTCACTGATTTCAGGGCCTTGTATTTCCTGAACTAACCATCATATAGCAGTGATGTCATTAGGTCTCAATGAGTATGTAACATAGATGCTGCAGAAAGAAATATTTATTTTAATATTGGCCCGTTGGTCAAACAAGGTCATTTGAAAATGGTCATTTGACCTTCGCTAAGGAGAGTTTCGATTGTTCAGATCACAGATTTCAGGGCCTTGTATTTTCTGAACAAGCATATAGCAATTAAATCCTCAGGTCTGAATCAGTATGTTACATAGATGCTGTAAACATGAAATATAATTATAATATTGACCCTTTGGTCAAACAAGGTCAAATTTAAAATGGCCATTTGACCTTAGATACAGCAGCAGCAGCACCTATGTCAAGGAAGGGGTGCGTGTTATCAACAGGTACATAAACCAGAACTTTTTCACATAGATGCCACGGGTGCGGGGACATGTGGGGCAGGGTTGAAAAACACCATTTAAGTACCCCAGGGAGGAAAGGACGCCATATCCATCCATATTTGGATTTTGATTACGTAATAATTAGGGGATAAAAGGGCCTCGGGAGGGTGAATTGAAATTGATACAGATAAACCAGGGGAGCAGATTTGGCATGAGCTGTTGTCTGCTCTTTTGACGAGTGATGTCAACAAATGGGCAAAAATCAGTATCAATTACAATTTACCATCACAAACCCTTATCAAATTGTAATTGTGTCCTGTTTATTTGTCCTAGACTCGCTCCTCTCAGCTGAAAGACCAGGGCAGACATATAGCTCTCTGCACTTAATGGCCGGCCAACTCCCCCTCGTATTATAAACGGGGAATTGTATTTTACATAAGGAGAGAGACTTGGTGACGGGTGCGTATTATCTAGGGGGTGCGGGTCGTACGCGGGGTAATACGGTACTAGTATTTTTCAATTTTCAATGGCCAATTTCTCAAAATGTTCTTAACCTAGATTAACAATATTTCAGAGCTATGCAAGTATAGAGTAGGGATACTGCCAGGGGAGATGGCCCTTTCATGACAATTTTTAGTCAAATAGGGCCATCTGAAAGTACCTGTTTCACCATGATAAATATGTTTCAGTTGATTTTATCAGTTTTTGCAGATCAATATGTCTTAGATGTATTATATATTTGATACTGTTTATACCCTCACATAATGTATCATGGTACCTGTTAAAAGTTTTGATACCAAACTACTTTGTCCAAAGATTGAAATGGTGATCAAGTGCTTCTAAAAAAGGTTCATTTGAAGACTCCCTGAATGGGACCAATTGGTCAAAAATTTGGATACAGCCCATAGAGTCACTTTCAAATTTTATTTTCGATAAGGAGAATGACCAGAAATAAACCATACTTCATTATACAGCATGCTTTAAGATATAGCCCTAAAAAAACTGTTATAGTTAGTTGTAAGATATTGATCTCCATAAACTGAGAGAATAGCCAAAATGTATCTTTTAATGATTAAACAGGTACTTTCAACCCTATTTGACTACCCCTATACATTATGCCTATTGTATACTTGCATTGCCCTGAAAATATTGTTTATCTAGGGTTAGGTACTGGAGACATTTAATTCCTGCAGCAATCAAGCGGATGTCTGCAAGTGCCTGGTTGTACAAACACCCATGGATAACATGTCCAAAAGTAAGCCAAGGACATCATTGACCAACGTAGCTTGTGATTCAAAGCTACTTTCAGTTGTGAGGTCATCCATGCCCAGGAAAGTGGGTGGCAATCAGGGGTACAGTTGTGTATTGTGTTGTGCACAGGCTGCCCATGCATTTAATGCAGGAATTAAATGTTGGCACGGTACATTTAGAGCAATTAGCACCTTCTCTAAGGTAAAAAGACCATATTCAAATGACCGTATTTGACCAAAGGTTCAATATTTAAATCATATTGTCTTTTTACGACATCAATGTAACAATCTTGTTCAGACCTGAGGATGCTGTATGATTATTGATTACGTCGGAAAATACAAGGTCCTAAAATCTGTGATGTGAATAACCAAAACTCCCTTTAGCAAAGGTCAAATGGTCATTTTAAATGACGTTATTTGACCAAAGGGTCAATAGTAAAATTGTATTTTCTTTCTGCAGCATCTATGTAACATACATTTTCAGACCCAAGGATTTAGCTACTATATGCCTGTTAGTTCAATATCTCAAAACAGCTACCAGCTGCAGATGTTCATCAAGCAGGTACTTGAGGGGTTCATGGGCTTTCAAAATATAAGGGTAATTTGCAGTCCCCCCAACTGGTACCAATTTACGCAATCACCCCCCCCCCCCCCCCCCCCCCCAACTGATGCAAAATACCAAAACGCTCCTTATCAAAGGTCAAATGGCCATTTTCAAATGACCTTATTTGACCAAAGGGTCAATATCACAATTATATTTTCTTTTTACAGCATCTATGTAACATACTGATTCAGACCTGAGGATTCAATTGCTATATGCTTGTTAGTCAAGAAAATACAAGGCCCTGAAATCTGTGATGTGAATAACGAAAACTCTCCTTAGCGAAGGTCAAATGGCCATTTTCAAATGACTTTGTTTGACCAAAGGGTCAATATTAAAATAAATATTTCTTTCTGCAGCATCTATATAACATACTCATTGAGACCTAATGATATCACTGCTATATGATGGTTAGTTCAGGAAATACACGGCCCTGAAATCAGTGAATTGTCCAATTTGGCATAAAAAGGGGTTCAAGAGCTTTCAAAATATAAAGGTTATTGGTGGTCCCCCAAAGTGGTACCAACTTATACCGATATTATTTTTTTGGGGCTAAGTACAATCTAGTGCAGTTTTCTAATCTTAAACCTTGGTGTTAAAATTTTATTTGAGTCTGTAGGATGTCTTCTTTCATCAGCAACGTTGCAAAAAATGTCCATTTTTAGCACTTTCTAAACATTTTTGTCCCAAATTTGACCACTAGGATACATTTTCCGAAAATATTTTTTCATAGCAATGTCAAACAACATCTGTAGTACATACATGCCAACATTGGAGGTTCAACTCTCAAAAACAAAAAAATGCTGAAGAAATCCCCAAAATCATATGTTTTGGCCATTTTTAGGTGAAAATATGCAAATTAGGGTCCTTAGGGGGGGTAACTTTCGGGAAACTTTTGATATGATGTTCAGCTGGGCCCAATTAACCAGTCAAAGCAAAAAAAACCTTCTGTAGCAATTTGTTCTAGGTTAGGCCATTTTCAGCGTAGATTGACTGGACTACTGGAGGGCATTATGAGGTGACATTTAATGCCCTGCGTCACAGGGCATTATGGGGATTTAATGATCGGTCACATGGTACAAATCCTGATTGCTGATTGGACAATCCAAAGCAAGCAATAATAATAAAGGGTTTTGCTGTTTGCCATAGGTTAGCTACACAAAAATATGCAATTCTATTTCAAAGTGTCATTTTGGAAGGGAAAACACTAAGCCATTCTAATGTTGTGCAAGCACATAGCAAGGTACAACCTCTACGGCCTTGTTTACTAACACCATAGCAGTGGTTTCAACTGGGAATTAAAAAGAATTCTCTGAGATGCCCAGGCTCTCTTAATGAATAGCCATTCACTGAGTTTCCTGGTGTGTTGCCTCTTGAGACCATTATCACTCATGAATGAAGAGTGTTTAGATGTTGATTGCCAGGCAGCACATGACATTACTTGTGGGAGAGTGCAACTTCTATTTTGAAAACTATTTTTGAGTAGCTGGGAAAAACGGAAATATCTCAGGAATGATGAAGAAAATGATTTATGATGCAGATGTCATGTCAATATCATAAAGATGTCAACTACTTTTACAGAATCTGCTTAATCCCTTTCATTTCTCTGGCTTTTCTGACAAGTTGATGTATAGCAAAAGTGGGTTGCTGTATGAGGTTTCCCCTTTCCATTGAAATAGCAGACAATGACACTTAAACTCCTGTGGTCATCATCCCTAACAGAGCAACAAAACGTTGATTTGTATTTTCAATTAGATGTCTGCTTCCTGATATACGTGGGAAATTACCTCAATTCTATAGAACAACTACCACCACTTAAATTTGAAACTAAATATCTCCCATAGAAATGCAAGCAATGAATATCGCGGACACTGTTTGTTAGGTAGGTACATGAATGACCTTGTAATCCATGCAAGCAAATTGAGGGTTCAGTCTCTCTGCTGTGTGCTGAAAATGATTTTATTGAAGAAAGTGCACTTGTGAAGTGAAGAAAGTACATTTCTATCAATAAAACTCCGAAATTAACGAGAAAGTCAATTAAGGTTATACTGTGAAGTAGCTGGAAAGTACCTCTTTCAGAAAACATATAGTTTAATGAATATTAGAATCTCCTAATTTGGGTAATTTAGGAGAATGTTAGCGATTGTCCTATGTGCTACCGTAAGTGTTAGTGAGTTAAATCAACACCCTGGGTTGAATAAAGCAACCAATTCTCTTTTAAACGTGTCTTTGAACTGATGTGTCAAGTTACAGCACTAGGGCAATGGTCTCTGATCCCATTTACGTCTGGAGTGTACACATGATATGACAACTTCAACCATAGATTGTCAAACAGAGTGATATTAGAAAACTATTTGATTTGTTACACATATTAGAAGATATAACTTTCACCTGAACGTTTCGCAGTGTATTGTTCTGTTATTAAAATATTATCATGTGTGTCAGACGTCGAGTACCTATCTAGATGTAAATGCAAAAAATCATTATTGTGGCTTAGATGTTCTTTACCACCATCATCATTATTATGTTATAATTATTAAATGTTTGTCAAATGCTTACTTTTGTGTGGTATTTATCATATCTCCGCATAATTTCATTATTACAGTGTCAACTAAAATAAAAATAAAGGGAGACAGGGAAAGAAGGAACTACATTGTGACTAAATCTATCTAGAAGTAGCATTCTGCAGGCTAGATTGGCTGCAAATGTCACATTTTGAACATATACCTCTTGACCAAACTAATACAATATTCCGAGAATAAGCTTTGGAAGTATTATATCATTCTTCTTTTTTGCAGTCATACAAAACTTAACCTTAACATTGAAATCATTTTTTGTTTTCTATTTATCAGGATCCACACCTGTAGTTATGGCTTACATTGCACAAGCAACGACTCCAAAGGATAGGACATCAACCCTGGCAAAGGTTGTAGCAGCTCAGACACTTGGCTTTGTAGTGGGACCAGGTAGGCGGATTTCATACATCAATATCAACTTTGATATATTGAGTGGTGTAGTGACCGAAGTTGATTTAGACATCTATAACAGAGCATTAGAGCATAAGTGTCCTAGTTATTCACGGGTCAGTCAGATCAGTAAATGAATCATTCCCATTATGCTGTATGGCCGTTTTCTGAATTATTTTGTACTAGTTTATTTGGCATCAGAGCTATATGTTGTGCATCTCTGGTGACAAACAAGATAAAATAGGAGTTCTGATATTTGTTTACTGTTCACTGATAAAGAGTGGACAAATCAATGGTGAAACTTCAGTGTTTCAAGTTATGTACATGTGCACCAATAGAATACCAATGTTTCAAGTAATGATCATGCACACCGATAGAACATCAATATTTAAAGTATTGTACATGCACTCCAAAAGCAAACATCAGTCTTTCAAGTAATGTACATGACCACCAATAGAACAATTGTTTTAAGTAAGGTACATGCCCATCAATAAAACATCAGTGTTTCAAGTAATGTACAATCACACCAAAAGCACACATCAGTGTTTCAAGTAATGTACATACCCACCAATAGAACATCAATATTTCAAGTAGTGTACATGCCCTAGTAGAGGGGGCACTCTGGTACTTGATGACAATGAGGTCTTTTCAGACCATTTCGCATGTCTGCAAAAATGAAAGGAGGGTCCTTTTTGACCATCAAAGGTAAAAGATTGGGCATTTTGTATATGCAAAAAGTCTTCTATTTCATGACTACATTATCAATGCTTGATTTAACTAACCCTCTACATTTTAACGTACTTCATAGTTTTCCAATCTAATCCCTAGCCAAACTCCTCATTGAATCTCTTTGTTCATTTGTCGTTTTTAGCCTTGCCTACACCAGGGGCAAGCATATCAGTTTCTTGTCTTTAAAGTCTGATCTGACCACTTCACATTCATCCACATTCTGGTGGTGACATCTATATTGGCGAAATAATCAGCAAATTGGGGAAAGATGGGGTATTTTTCAAAGATAAGGGTGTCTTTTTGGGCCAAGAATCAGTGACGTATGGGTATTTCTAAAAAATCATAACGTGTAAATGCCACCCCCCTGGTTTCTGAGTGACCCACCAGGGTACATGCTCACCAATAGAACATCAATGTTTCAAGTAATGTACATGCACACTAATAGAACATTATTTTTTCAAGTAGTGCACATGCGCAACAAAACAAACATCAGTGTTTCTTGTAATGTACAAGCACAGCAATAGAACATCAATGTTTCAAGTTATGTACATGCACACCAATAGAACAGCAACATGTCAAGTAGTGTACATGCACACCAAAACAAACATCAGTGTTTCAAGTTATGTACATTTTTTTTAAATTCTGAAAGAGATGTTTTTTTTTGTATTGCATCTATTAATACATATGCGTCATCGTATTGAATTTCAAACACAGGTAATCACATAATACTCAAAGCATGTATCAGGTTAATCACCATATAAAAGTCATTACAAATATTGACATTACAAATGCTGATACCTGTAGGGGCAAAAATAAAAAAAGGAAAGTAATTCAATATCCATTACCAAAGTGCCTCGAGGAATCATACACTGTATTCCATCTCTCATCAAAGTGGAGCATGGTCATGTTGAGATTTGCTTTGTGTTCATCTGCTTTAAGTTGTTGGTAAACATGGTATTTAATTAAGTTAACATGCATTTCCTTACCAGTTTACCTATTCATGGATATTACTTTCTCTGTGCTAAGAATGATGGCATTTATTATGAAGGATGATTTGGGATTGCCGAACACTTTATCCCAGTCACACATTTTGTAATGAGGTTGAATATCCTTCCTCACCCATTTTTCAACATTACTCCAGAGTTGAATGGTTGAGGGACAGTAAAGTAGTGGATGTACTTGTGTATCTATTTCTTTACAATATAGACAGGCATCAGATTACGATCTGCCCATTTTCTTTAAAAATGTATGAGACACTTATCTAGTGTGTAGAATCTTGAACTGTATATACCTCAAATAGGTGCACTCTGTTGTCTTATTACAGAGACTAATGCATGTTTTTTGATCGAAATTGACTGTATCATTTAGACTTTCTTCCCATTTTGCCTCTATTCGAAAAAGTATACTTCTGTTGGCCCTTACTTTTATAGAAGTGTGTACAGCCTTTAAAAGAAAGATTTGAGATTTGAATTAGGAAGGGTAGGCATTGTTGTATGAACATTATGCCATCTATATGGTTTGTAATCTAAATCTCAATTGTTCATATTTTAAAAGGTGCAACTAAAGCCCCATTTAGTAATTATTTCTTCTCGGCTTTCCATCTGTCCCCATGGGTCCAACACATCACCAATAAATGTAATCCCTCTTTTAAACCAGGTTTTATAATTTGTATGGCATACTTTAGAATTGTACCATATTGGCATACCCCATGCTTCTGAAGAGTTGCAAGGTTGTCGTTTTACAATTAAATCTTCAATGGAAGTTATGTAGTCAAGCCAGAACACATTTTGGTTGATGTTTTGAGTCTGCTTAGGTAGATATCTCCAAATATTAAAATTTCATCCAGACTATAGTGCATTGGAAAAACTGCCTATCCCTCACCTTCTTGATATATTCTTTTAGACCAGCTTGCCTTTAGGGCTTTATCAATTATTGTTAAATTGGGGTAACTTAAACCCCCTAATGTGTTAGGTAATGTACATGCTCACCAACAGAACAGCAACATTGCAAGTAGTGTACATGCACACCAAAGGCAAACATCAGTGCTTCATGTAATGTACATGCACACCAGAAGAAAACATCAATATTTCAAGTAATGTACATTTACACCATAAGAACATCAGTGTTTAAAGGGATTTAGATGCACTACATCATATACTAAAGATGAAAGTATGTTTTGCCTGATCTAAAGCTACTAGTACTTGTACTAGCTTTTAACAAAAGGGTACATGTAGCACAAAGCACTTTCCTGCTGCATGTGCTTTTTTGGTACAGCATCACAAGCTGCAGAACTGGTAATAGACCACCATGGGTCAATGTTAATATTGTTGATATTGCCATCTTAACAACAGTGTGCATACAGCAAAACATAGTTTCTGTTGCATCTTATATTACATTATTGAAGAAAAGCATACATGTGGCAAAATACACTTTTCTATTGCATCTTCTATTTTCTTACAGCAATACAAACAGTAACGGCACTAGCAGTAGGCTATCCAGGATGGGTCCATGTTGTTGGTTGTCGTCTTAACATCTACACCATACCTTATGTTATATTTGCTGCTGCAGTGGTAGGCTGCATCATTCTAACGCAGCTCTTTTTTAAACCCCAAACTGGTGAAACCATAAGGACAGGGCAGGGAATGGAGCTAGGCCAGGTTCAGAAAGATGAAGAACATAACGGTAAACAGAAAGTAGTAATTTCCTCACATACACATATGAAGTCAACGGTATCTCTCCCAGGCTGTAGTGATTACTGTTACACTCAATATGTTTTGTGTACAACTGTTTTCTGAACTTCCTATACCCATGATCTGACAACACAAATCAGATTTCTCCAGATCCCCCAGGAGGGAGATGATGTCAAAGTATACTTAATCATCAAGAAATATTCCGACTGGCAGATACTGTGATTCATCTTATACCATTCCTACATGTCTACTTCTATCCAAACTTTACATTGGAAATCTTCTTATGGCCTTAACACCATACCATACAATAGCATATACTGTCTATATCTTTGCTTCTAGAGTTACAGACATGCTCCTGTAAGTTTGGTTGCCTCTCAAGGAGGTGAACTCTTGATTTGATTGCCTACATTTTCTCTGAATCCAGATGAGATTGGCAATGATCCAATTGAATATGGTGACGCCAGTCAGCCCATCAAATCAAACCTGGACCATGTTGCGGTTATCTTTATCATTTTCTCCAACGCCCTCATGACATTCGCAATAGCAGCTGCAGAAACGTAAGTATACCATCTTCTCCTCTTACATTGCTGTTGTGTTTTGATAATTTGGTAAGCGTATAGTGTCTTCCCATGCAGTGTTGTTTTATAGCCTGAACCAGGTGATTGCCTGGCTAGCCAAGTCTCCTCCACCACAATTTTCATTTCTATTTTTGTATATCCAGACCATGAACTGACTTCAACATAACTGCTAACTGACCTGTCATGACCTGTTTATGACTGACTCAAGACTTGAACAAGACCTTTTACAGACCTACTCCAGACCATTCCCGACCAGCTCACGACCATTCAAGACCTATGCAAGACCATTTAAAGACCTACTTGTGACCTACAAGACTTCTAACTGACCTTTAATAGACCTTTACATGACTCGAAGATTTGAGAAATCTTAATCAAAAGCCTATACCATAGTAATATAAACACTTATTTGGGAATCTTTACTACTGTACCAGTTATAAAAGACCTGTTACAGGCTCATTCGTACACACGCCTGTGTAATTGATATTTCAAATGACAAGGTAATAGGGAGTGGTTCATTCACAGTTGCTAGTGAATTCTGGTTCAGTTGCCTGGATATGTCACCATTAGAGGGATAGTAAACTTATCTAAGAGCAGGGGGTTTGTTCAATATGTGGGATATTCGTTTTCAACCACCGCATAAGAAAAATTGCATTTTAACCAGATTTAAAATATCAAATGATAAGTCATTGTCCCTGTTTTATTTCTGCTGATTAAGTTCCTAGTGAGGAGTGTTTTCCCTTTTTAACTTCTGCTTATAAATTATTTAACCTATTAAATCCCCTGAAATGGATTTTTGCCTCCATATTATTCTTGGATAAATAATTTTAAGCTCTGCGCTTGACTAAAACATGCTAAAAGATGCTCTGTTTTGTATAAACTTGCATATTTAGTCAATTTCTTGATGGAATAAATCATATTTTAACCCTTTTACTTATGGAGCTTGACATAAATGGAAATATTTGGACAAAAGAAAAAAAACAATATTTGGAAAAAAAATGACTGATAGTATTAGTATTAGTTATCCTTGTGAAAATGGTATACATTTATGTCTGCTTTGATTCCTTTCCCAGGCCGAAGTGAGTAGTCACGTGACAATTTCTAGTAAAGCTAGGTCATCCACTGGTCTTCAGCTGGTCTTGAAGCAATCAGTTAGCAGTCTGAAAAGGTCATGAAGCAGTCAGTTGGAGGTCTGTAAGTGGTCTAGTTGAGGTCTTGAAGCAGTCTAGATGACTGTCAGTCCGAGACTGCTTCAAGACCTTCCTGACCTCTAACTGACCGCTTTGCGACCATCGAGACCTTTAACTGACTGCTTCAAGACCACTAACAGACCCTATAATGACTAATTTCATAACAGACCTCTAACCGATTTTTTTGAACATGTTCAAAAAGATCTGGGAGTTTGCAGACCTGTTCACGACCATGCGCAGCCACGTAGACCTATTACAGACCTGTTACAGACCACTACAGACTATGACGCAGACCCGTAACTGATCTTTTCAGGACCATTTCTAACCCAGGTCTGTTAGAGGTCTGCGTCCAGGTCTCGAATGTGGGAGTGTGACTTTAGGCCCTAAGTTAGGGACAGGAATTGTTCGTCTTTACTTGGGCTGTGCAATGTACACTAAGACAGGTATTTACCTCAAACTATGGGCTGCACGTTTTGAAGCGCAGCTTACACTTAGTTGTTGTTTTTGCTTTTGGGAGACACAACAAAGTGTGTCACTAACTTGTGATCAGACAATAGGTTTGCCCAGCTACTGTTGTTTCCTTCATCAATAAAAACTGGCATGTCAACATGACAGGAAAGGTGATTAAATACAAATCTGAGGGAAGCTAGATATGGGAACCCATCTGCTGTACAGGTCTGTGTCCATACTAGGTAGCTGGGTATTTGGGTCATATCATTGTTCTGTAAGTGGTCTGTAGCAGGTCTATTATCATGGTGAAGACCTTGCAGCCAATGAATATTCCAGATTTTAGTGGTGATACATTTCATCTTCAAATAAACCTTGTATTTCTCTAGGATGAGTACACCGTTGCTGATGCACCAGTACAGTTTATCTAGGGAAGATGCGATTATGTACTCGGGAATTCTTCTTGCTGCTATCTCAGTCCTGGCTATTTGTGGAATTCTTCTTTTAGGACCTCTTGCCAAAAGGTAAATTAATGTATTCCATCTTGACTTCTGATGGAAAACAAATATTTCAGGCAGTGCATCTGTGATAAGTTGGTTTGAATTTGTGTTTTCGCACTTTGTCTATTTGAAAACTGTAGGTGCATATAATTATGTGTGCATTGCATACATTCTCCTACGCTATATGGGTCACTATATGGGAACATTTGTTAATGCAGATTTATTTTTGCACGTTTCCTCAGTGCGCAATCTGCATGATAGTAAACCTGACGCAATATATGCTAGATATACAGTAACCTCGTTCTACCCGATTGATTTTAAACATTACATGTAATTACGAAATTCGTCAAAAAATATAGCAAATGAAACTAACAAAGCACGGCATAAAAGTGTAAAGATTTTCTTTGAAGGATCCTAGTTAATGAGTTATGGAGGATTTCTTTTTAATTCCCAACCGACCAAAATATTGGCTCGTTAATTAGTTTAGTTAACCAATTGCAGTGTGTTCGTACAAGCCCACTACATAGTTTCATTAAGCCCAGCAATTGCCTTCTTCTGAAGGTGATATACTTAATATTTTTTTCGATCTCTCTGTAGATTTTTTTCTATCTCTCTGTAGATTTTCAGAACGAAAAATCCATTTCTGGGCTATGTCGTTGATGCTATGTACGTTCGTGTTGTTGCTGCCTTGGGGTGATGACTACCTGATCAAGGAGACACCTAGTGACAACAACTCAACAGGTATGATACTACAAGTCCACTTTGTATTCCGTAAATATCAATCGATATGAGTGTTTATATGTTTTTATATATATATATATATATATATATATATATATATATATATATATATATATATATATATATATATATATATATATATATATATATATATATATATATAACTATATATATATATATATATATATATATATATATATATATATATATAACTATATATAGGCGGGTGGCCAAATCCCTAAAAGAGCTCTAGAAATATTTTTGATGGCGTTTTTCGTTACAAGTCGTCATCCATGCTTATTCAGCTCTACATAGGGTGGGCTTTAGCGTACGGGTGGATGACATGTCTGCTTTTGCTTCATAAGGGAATTTTGGGGCATTTTATGCAAAAAATCACCAAAAAAGTATGTTTTCTTGGGATTTCCTTCTAGAAAATTCATTTTTTGAGATAGAAACTCAAAACTTGCTACAAATGTGTTCAAGAGGATGCTTTTGATCATAGAACATGTTGCGTTAGTGTGAATTCAATGAACCCCCTGCTGTGAGTGATTTTGGGGTAAAAATCATCAAAAATGAGTGATTTTTGTAATTTCCCACAACTTGAATGTCACCCTGTGGACTATTCCAAACTCACAACTAAATAGTTTTGGTTTAGAAAACTACCCAAGAAGGTGTAGAAACAGAAAGTGAGTTATGTTTGAATATTTTCATGATATGCTACATTTTGGGGCATTTTATAGAAAAATTGGCATTAAAACTAGTGATTTTAGGGATTTGCTTCTGGAAGGTGCAATTTTCATAGTAGGAACTTGAACTTATCACACATGATTTCATAAGGATGTCTATGATTATCAAATTGTTTGTGTTAGTATGAAATGTATCTGACCCCTGCTGTGAGTGATTTTGGGGTAAAAACCTATAAAATAGTAGGATTTTTGTAATTTCCCATGAGTTGAATGTCACCCTGTGGACTATTCCAAACTCTCAACTAAATAGTTCTGGTTTAGAAAACTAACCAAAAAGGTTTTGATAGACAGGGTGTGTCATATTTGCATATTTTATGACATGCTACGTTTTGGGGCAATATACAGAAAAAATGGCATAAAACAGGTGATTTTAGGGATTTGCTTCTGGAAGGTGCAATTTTCATAGTAGGAACTCAAGACTTGCCACAAATCATTTTATAAGGATGTCTATGTTAATAAAATGTTTTGTGTTAGTATGAAATGTATCTGACCCCTGCTGTGAGTGTTTTTGGGGTAAAAACCTTTAAAATAGTAGAATTTTTGTAATTTCTCATTTATTTGAACAAAGGTTTATTATATCTTATTCCAAGTTTCTAGACTGATATTGTTGTTACAGAATATTAACTAAGAATGGGCATATAGGGAAAATAAGTTATGTTTGCCAACCTATGACTTGCTAAATCTGGGGTGTTTTACTGAAAAATCGTCAAAAGCATGCGTTTTTAGGAATTTGCTTCTGGAAAATGCTGCCTCCAATGTAGATGTATAAAACTTGCCACAAATATGTTCCCATTGATGCATATGGTTGTAGGATGTGTTGTGGTAGTTGAGATTAAATGTAGCTCCTGCTGTGAGTAATTTATTGGTAATATCCTTTAAAATCATGCATTTTTTGTATTTTCCCAGGCTTAACCTGTCAACTTAGAGACTATATGCGAATGATTTTAATTTCCCAAATTTGCCAAAGAAATCATTTAAGAATGTGTTGGTGAAGGAACTGGGTTAGGTGTACTAGATTTTAATGATAAGCTATTATTTTGAGCATTTTATGGAAAAAGTAATGAAACATGAAAACTTATAGAAATGTGATTTTTGTAGGCTCTATTTTTCTATGGAATTTTGTCATGCTAGATTTTGGATCATTTTGCTGTTCATGATATAATGAGAGATGGATAATTTTGATAGTGCCTATGTAGCAATCACAGTGGAACCTGTGAACATGGAGCACTCATGAGAAATTAAGAAGTGCTCCACATATGCAGGTCTCTGACATCACAGGACATGCAGATCAAGAAACAGTGTCATTGAATAAGCATCAATATCAATTTATGGTAGAGAATAGTAGCAGAACTCCTTCTACAGGTGAACTTGGATATGACAGACCACTGTACAACAGATTTTTGCATATGACAGACGTTATGCTTGGTCCCAGTCCGATGCATATCAAGTATTCGTCATATGTATACAACAGATTTTGCATATGACGGACCAATTTTCCTGGTCCCATTGAGTCTGTCATATCCAAGTTCACCTGTATTACAATCAGAGTCTAAGGTATATCTCACTCAGTTACATAAGTATCATTCTGTGAGATCTTATTTCATTTATAATTTAATATACATGTGAGTCATTCAAGTATGAAAAACTAAACACCCACATTGATCTTTCAAACCCCAGTCACTAAGTGAGAAAGTTGTCAGTGACTTGGGGTTAGGCAGCAGTTTCTGCTGGGTAATCTGGTTTCCTAAACCAATCTCAACTGTTAAGTCATGACTTAACTATGGTATGGCAGAAAAAGTGATGAAAAAACAAAATTACCAACTCCCAAATATGTGTTTGTTCCTTGATCCCAGATAGGGCATGTGAGAAAGTGATCACTGACTTGGGGTTAGGTGGTTTTCACTGGGTTACTATAGTTTCTTCCATCACTAACAACAGGCTAGTTACAATTTAGCCTACATATCGCAGAAAAATGGAGGATAATCGAAATTCCAAATTATTGCATGAATCAGGATTCATTTTGACTCCTCCCCATTCATATCTTCATCATACTGCTCTTAATACTTCCTATCCAACAGATTGTAGGTTGTCGCTGCAAAAACACTGCACAATTAGGACCACATCTTTTGTCAGTTTGCTGCATATAGATTAAATGCCCCCACTCTCCTAGCACAAAGCTTTGGGAAATTGGGCTCCTATCACGTATGGATAAACATCACCAAAATATTCTAGTAGCCAGTGATGGACTACTTGTCCACAGCATTTAGTAGCCCTTTCACCTATTCCCCTCATAATAAGTAGCCCATGAGCATATTATGAACTTTGATAAGACTTTCCTAAATATACAGTACTTAGCTCAATGGACCTACAAGCCCATTGTTTATACAGCCCTTCCATTACTTTTTAAAAGATTTGTATAGTCACAGGCTACAGGGTCACCTTGCGCTGTTACAGTATGCAGGTACTGCTGTGAAAATGCTCTATGTACAGAGGTAACCTATCAGGTTCCACTGTATATTATCCTCAAATACAATTTTCCACCAAACAGACTCAACAACTAAATGAATGATTAAAATCAGTTCCATTTTTTGATACTTATATCAGAATATCAATGCAGCTTGCATTAGCTTGGTAATACATTCTTCCTGTTCCAACACATCTGAGGTAGCATTACAAGAATTAATAGTCAAAGTAATGTACATGTGCATATATACTCATATTAGTGATGATATTACTAGTACTTTTCAGATTCAGTTTCTGCATCTAATCCCCCAAAACAGTAATCACCCAATTATATTTAGAAGGCTGGGCTTTTTCAGGAACACCTTCCAGCATTTCTGTCTTCTCAAACTGTTTGATAACAATGTTGTTGTTGATTTTGAAATTTGTCATCATTAAAACCACTGCTAGGGAGTATTTCCTGGTCATCAACTGGCCATTGCCTTATATTATGAGGCATTAACTCAGGAAGAATGCTTTATAGCACTCAGAAAAAAAGCTTGATTTTTCTTTAAGTGTGATGAATGGCCAGAATGGGGAACATCCTCGAGGTAAAGCCACGTCTTCATAAACCACTATTTTGTGAAAAGACTATTTCCTGTGTTTTCATTCTTATAGGGGTCTATATAGGATCATTTTTAATAATGAAACACCACATCTACCTGTGGCACATCTTAATTGTTGAAATGCTGAATGGCAAACAGTGTTACAACTCCCATTAAAGGTCAATGTAAATGCTAAAAAGGGACTATTAAATGACACATTTCTTAATATTTTACCGCAAAAAGGTGAAAAATTATGCATGAATGTTAGATTGATCTGTGATATAATCAAATAGTCCATAGAATATTAGTTTCAAAGTTTTTGTCCAAAAAATCGCTTAAATTGTTAAGTAGAGGTCACATGAAACATCAAACACAACATCTCTATAATCACAGAAATCATAATGAATATTATTGTACCAAATTTAAATTCCTACCATGAAGTTTACTCTCTCTAGAAGCAAATCTCTAAATTCACATTTTTACTTTTTTTATAAAATACCCAAAACCATAGCTTATCATTGAAAGCTATAGTAAACATAACCGAGTTCCATGGTCAACACATTCTTAGGTGATTTCCTGTGGCAAAATTGTGAAATGGTCTCCAGGTTGACAGTTAAGCCTCAGAAAATACAAATAAAATTGCATAATTTTAAAGGATCACCCATAAATGACTCACAGCAGGAGCTACTTTTAATCTCAAAAATCACATTTCTATAAGTTTTCACGTTTCATTACTTTTTCCATAAAATGCTCAAAACAATAGCTTAGGCCACTCCAATTTATTTACTTGTCTTACGAGCTCAGGAGGTAGGAAATCAGCCATTTTGGAATAAAAAAAAAAGTTGAAAAATGTGACTTTTTTAATTTTTTTTATTTTTTTTAGAGTCTGCTGACTAGAACTGGTAGCAATATGTTTCTACCAGCCTATTCTCAACTAAATAAAATCAATCAATCAATTAATTCCTGTAACCTGAAGGATTGGAGGTGTACCTCCTCAAGTCTGAGGCTCTACTACAGCAATGATAGCTTCCTGTAGTTGATTGAATCACACTTACAAAGAATATTCTTAAAACTTGCACTTTTTTATTATTTTTTTTTTGGAGTCTGACAGAAAATTTCAAAACAACTTTCGTCCGTAAGACACCAAAGGTGACTTTTTTATTCTTTTTTATTGGAGTCTGGCAGGATTTTTTTTCCAAAAAAAGCTCGTAAGACAAGTAATCAAATTGGAGTGGCCTTATCAATGAAAGCTAGTAAACCTAACCCAGTTCCTTCACCAACTCATTCTTAAGTGATTTCTTTGGCAAATTTGGGAAATTAAAATCATTCGCATATAGTCTCTAAGTTGACAGGTTAAGCCTGGGAAAATACAAAAAATGCATGATTTTAAAGGATATTACCAATAAATTACTCACAGCAGGAGCTACATTTAATCTCAACTACCACAACACATCCTACAACCATATGCATCAATGGGAACATATTTGTGGCAAGTTTTATACATCTACATTGGAGGCAGCATTTTCCAGAAGCAAATTCCTAAAAACGCATGCTTTTGACGATTTTTCAGTAAAACACCCCAGATTTAGCAAGTCATAGGTTGGCAAACATAACTTATTTTCCCTATATGCCCATTCTTAGTTAATATTCTGTAACAACAATATCAGTCTAGAAACTTGGAATAAGATATAATAAACCTTTGTTCAAATAAATGAGAAATTACAAAAATTCTACTATTTTAAAGGTTTTTACCCCAAAAACACTCACAGCAGGGTTCAGATACATTTCATACTAATACAAAACATTTTATTAACATAGACATCCTTATAAAATGATTTGTGGCAAGTTTTGAGTTCCTACTATGAAAATTGCACCTTCCAGAAGCAAATCCCTAAAATCACCTGTTTTATGCCATTTTTTCTGTATATTGCCCCAAAACGTAGCATGTCATGAAATATGCAAATATGACACACCCTGTCTATCAAAACCTTTTTGGTTAGTTTTCTAAACCAGAACTATTTAGTTGAGAGTTTGGAATAGTCCACAGGGTGACATTCAACTCGTGGGAAATTACAAAAATCCTACTATTTTATAGGTTTTTACCCCAAAATCACTCACAGCAGGGGTCAGATACATTTCATACTAATACAAACCATTTGATAATCATAGACATCCTTATGAAATCATGTGTGGTAAGTTTCAAGTTCCTACTATGAAAATTGCACCTTCCAGAAGCAAATCCCTAAAATCACTAGTTTTAATGCCAATTTTTCTATAAAATGCCCCAAAACGTAGCATATCATGAAAATATTCAAACATAACTCACTTTCTGTTTCTACACCTTCTTGGGTAGTTTTCTAAACCAAAACTATTTAGTTGTGAGTTTAGAATAGTCCACAGGGTGACATTCAAGTTGTGGGAAATTACAAAAATCACTCATTTTTGATGATTTTTACCCCAAAATCACTCACAGCAGGGGGTTCATTGAATTCACACTAACGCAACATGTTCTATGATCAAAAGCATCCTCTTGAACACATTTGTAGCAAGTTTTGAGTTTCTATCTCAGATAGAAAAAAATGAATTTTCTAGAAGGAAATCCCAAAAAACAT
The DNA here is from genome assembly GCA_963942565.1 of Maea johnstoni. Lineage (NCBI taxonomy): Eukaryota > Metazoa > Annelida > Polychaeta > Spionida > Magelonidae > Maea > Maea johnstoni. Next base: position 2,297,545 of record OZ012687.1, on the reverse strand, counting down.
ACTTTTTTGGTGATTTTTTGCATAAAATGCCCCAAAATTCCCTTATGAAGCAAAAGCAGACATGTCATCCACCCGTACGCTAAATCCCACCCTATGTAGAGATGAATAAGCATGGATGATGACTTGTAACGAAAAACGCCATCAAAAGTATAATTCTGACATTTGGCCACCCGCCTAATATATATATATATATATATATATATATATATATATATATATATATTTATATATACATATATATTGAATTAAATAACAGCGTGTATTATTTAATTCAATAACACTCGCTAGCCCATAGACCCACATAGTTTGCCGAGTGACCTAGCGGTGAAACTAGGTCAACAAGGCAGACGACGAGTATTTATCCAAAATCCCTGGTGTGTGTCATTTTCCCACTTTTGTGTTTTGTATTTTGTTTGGTATTTATAAAACAAAAGGATTGTTGACGTCTGGCTATGCCCTCAGACGACAATCTTCTCTTGGGGGAGTTATCCCTGTTATACACCCCACAGGGAAGTCATATTTGTATAATATCATCCTCTCAAGTGGTTTGACTTGATCTGTTAATTGATCAAAATAGAAATTGGAAGAACGGTAAATCATTCTTCTCAAAACCAAATAAATTGGGATATTAGGGGTTAAAATGAGAACAGAAAATGATTAATTAATGTATCATTTCATTATCAGAAGAACTATCCTTTAAGGTATTTCTCTATCAAAGGTAAGGAAAATCATGATCTAGAGAGTATATTTGCGATCAAAAACCTGGTATTGCAAAGTATTACCACAAATCTTTCGAGGCCTATTATTGGAGGAAAGCAGCCCCCTGGGGCCGAAGTTGGACTTCAATAGATCGTGCTGGGAGTAGGAGTCAGTGAAGAGGTCAAATAGAGGGATAGATAGGAAGACATCATTCAGTAGTGACTCTCAAGTATTTCCCTGACTTAAGTGCGAAGCTGCAGCAACCCTCAGCGCAGTAAACCATTAAACTGTTGGTATCGTACAATTATACTGTTGGTATCGTACAATTATACTGTTGGTATCGTACAATTATACTGTTGATATAGTACAATCATACTGTTGGTAGAGTACATTATACTGTTGGTATATAGTATAATTAATACTGTAAAAAACTTGTTCGCTCAGCTCTAAAGGTATGCAATGGCCGTGTATTTTTTCAAAGAGACTTTGTCATATATGCTTGCAATATATGGTCCTACGTCAATCTGGCTTTTTAAAATAAAATGCCCGTCTCCATCGAACATGCTTTAAAGTCCAATCCTGTGCTTCTATCGATGTCTCTCTTTCAGATTCTTTCAGATTAGGAGGGCCGCCTAGTGCCTTAGTTACACCAAATAACAGTTCAGAGGATAGAGCAACGGAGGTGCTTGGGTGTCCACCTGACTTCACGTGGTGCACATTCACTCCTAGACTTACCTTGCCCCAGCTCATAGCAAGTAAGTTATGTATCGAGCACTGTTTATCTAGCATTTTTGCGGTAGAGTTGATTTCACCCAATTTGGGCCATGAATTGCGCGAAATAAAACCTGGGTGAACATATTGACCCATAATTAGTTTACCGTATACCACAGCTAATCAGCTCTTTTCTCGTATGAAGAATGCTCTAATGATTGGCTACACCAACAACTTGGAAATCAGACTTTAACATTTATGTGGGCAAAGTCAAGGCTTTGCTCCCAACCTGAGACCTTGTGGTTTTAGTACCTTATATTTATGCATGTATGACATCAATACTGCGCATTTGATAACAGACACCAGAGCAATTGGAAAAAAAGTTAAAAGATCTAATTAACAGATAGGTGTTATCCTCGACACCAAAGTATTTGGAATAAAGTTTAAAGCCCCCTTATGAATTTAAGACCAATCTAAGGTAATCTCTGCCAAATAGAGATTTGAAATTCCGTTTATTGACACATTTTCTGCCATTTAGAGGCTAAATATGGTAGAGGAAACTGGAGCACCTGGTGGAAACCGTGCACGGCCTAACCAAAAGTCAATTATAAATACAGTATATCACATGCTTCTAGCATGATTTGAACACTTGAAGTAGTGAGAAAAAGCTTAGAATTAGTGACGTGTGACCTGGCTACACGGGTATATAACAATAGCAATATTGTTAAAAAGTAAATTATACTCAATCACATTAACCTTCTGTCCCAGTGCCGCCCGTTCATGCTTTGACATATCCTTGAATGCAGCTGCTACCTCTTGGTCACTGGTGGCACAGCAGGCGCTCAGAGTATGCCACAAACCTGCATGAGCCTTGGCAAGATAGATGCTCCTGTATGGCTGTCTCAGGCCTGTTACTTGCTCACTTCTGAAGCCATAACTGGGTAGTGCCGAAGGCTTGAGGGAGGCTTTTTTAAAGGTTACATGTATATGCTTATGTTGAACCTAAATCTTTCTAATGGTGCATTTCCCCTTTAATTAAACTTTATTCTTCAGAGGAGATCGGGAATCACGACTTTCACACCCATGGGTTTATATCATTAACTTCCTCTAGCTGTTTTGCATAGGCTAAGTGTAAGTCTTAAGCCATGTCCTCCCACATACAGTACTGGAAGCAAGAGAGAGAGAGAGAGAGAGAGAGAGAGAGAGAGAGAGAGAGAGAGAGAGACTTGATACCCATATATCCTTGGAATCATGATCTCTAATAGTTATGGTGTCATAGTTAGCGATTACTATTGTTATTCGTATCAAATCCGCAAGCAGCAAGAAAATGTGTCATTAAACATACTTAGGTATGTATTTTCTTTTATTCCAGGCTCTGTGCTTTTGGCGTTTGGCTTCAGTCAAGGCCAAGGATCTTTGTTTGGACTATTATCCAAACTTTATGGACCACATTCTCAGGTAAGCTTAAGAGAGAAACGGGAAATGTAGCTGGCATGCAAGGAGGAATGGTTACTTAAAAATGACACCAGAGTACATACTTATATGATGTTCATATGTATTTAACTTATAATTATACATACTCCAAGAAAAGTAATAAAATGCTATCCCTGAAGGCTTTTGTCATGCCACATCTTTTAATTGTTTCAGACCTCAGGGATTACTGCAGCATTCGTCTTAGCAGAAATGGGAAGACTGG
>OZ012687.1:2280201-2291739 GCA_963942565.1 Maea johnstoni | reverse complement strand
ACTGCACTTAAAGGCTAAAGAGGTAGGCTAGTCGACAGTCAGGGAGTAATCTGATGTGTTTGACAATGGGTAGTTTGATTTATTAACATGTAGCGATTGTTATGCTATGGTAATTTGAAATTCTTAAGTACATTTACGATATAAAGTAGAATTAAGTTAGAACGATTTTACCTTTCCCAAACTATACATTTATCCACCTTCTTTTGATTTTTGTTTTGCTTTTTAGTTCTATAAACATCTTAGTTGATGTTTTCAAATGTATCTGGTATTACCAAATGTTTGGAAGAGTTATACTGTCAGAGTGAATACTTCTAAAGTAGAATTAAGTAACAACGATTTTACCTTTTGCCAGAGTTTACATATATCCGTCTAATTTTTCTAGTTTTAGGAAATATGAGTGTTGATGTTATCCAATTTATCTGGTATTATCCAATGTTTGGATGAGTTATCTTGTCTGAGTGAATATTTGACTAAAAGGTCATGCTTTTATAACGAAGATTCACCCACTTCATACCTTAAAATTAAATTGTAATCAAATGAATACGTTTAGGCGTGTCCTATGTTATTCCTATTAAGCCATACACATATGAGGCGTTGGTATGGCCCAGCATATTCAAACATACCTCGTTTAATAGAGCAATATTTGAAAGATAGCTGATGACAGAACGTTACACCCAAAATGAGTGGTAACTTCCAGATAAAGGTTTCTAAAAATATTGTTTTTCATTTAGTGTCAGGCCATGGGTATGACCTAGATGGTGGTGTGGTAGGTTTTCCCTGATGTTATGATCAATCCTATTGAGCACTATCACATGGCTTTGCTTTTTTTTAATATATAGATGAATACGGATAGTATGTTATGTTGCATGGAGAACAAAGCTCAACGCAACCTTAGACGTACGAAGAGAAATGACATTGTGTAATACATCAAATATATATTTTGTACCAATAAGATGTCTTATTGTAATATATGGTTTTGCTCATAGATAACTAGCTTCTTTCTCTACACGGAGCCCAATGGATCGACTTTCAGCCTTGTGCTACTGCTGATTTCTGTGTTTCTCCATTGTTATTAGATACTAGAACTAAGGTATACTGCTTTCCCCAGAGAGAGGAGTGTTGTAAAATGTTTGATATTGATAATTGTATTTATACTTGCCCCCTCCAAATATAACATCTGGTTCTGGTCTGTATCTGATGACAAAATAAAATTCTTATTTCTGATATATACTGAGTTCAGTTGAGAGCTTAGAATCTGTGCAAGGTAATTACTTGTTGTCCAAGCACGAAATACCTTGTAAAACGATGCAAAATTCATAAAAAAATCAAATTAAGTAAGACAAATTTTAAAATTGTTAACTTACATCGAATAATATTTCTGGGAGTACACATGTGTGGTAGGGATGTATAGAAGAATAACCTGTACTCACAGACTAAAAGGTATATATTCAGATGATTTGAGAATTGCATGATTTGACAATTTACAACACCAGCAAATACCTTTTACGAGAGACAGTTGAATATTTAGAATGATGAAGGAACAGAAAATACCATCCAAATAGTGGAGTCATGTTTTGATTGAAACTACTGGATATGAACTATGATTTAATGAATTTGACATCAATAAATAGAATGATCTCAGTCCACAACAACGTAATGTACTTCACCTTACCTATTACTGCTTGTTTCATGTTTGATTATGTTTTGTTTTTTTGGAATATGCTGAATAAAAATTACAATACCTATCTTGTCATTTTACTTCGCCCTATTCTTTATAGCAGATGTGAACAAACTGTGAGAAACATAAAACAGCAAAATAAGTTGCTTTAACCTAAAAAAATAACATGTGAGTCAAACAGTGAATGACAAATGTGCATGTCAGGCATAATTTCGTTTTGACCTTTTGGTAATGGTCCTAATGCGTTTAATTGTGAATAGTACAGACCTTGCAAAGGTGTTTTGAGAAATTTCATTATCTAAAGGGTAATTCCACCATAAATGAAACATGGGTCTAGATAGTGTCTTAGGGTATGCTCTACTTATATCCAAGACCCCACAACTACCCACCTCAATATTAGAAGTGTATTGCTGTTTAAAGCCATGTATATGGGGGCGACCATATTGAAGCCAGATGCTGACGCTGTACGTGTACCAGCTTGGCAACAGCCAGAATTTACCAATACAAGGCTGAGAGTGTGCCCAAATACATGTGTCCTGTTTATTCTAGTAGTATGAACTTTACAGAGATCAAATGACATTTTTATTGAATCTACATGGACACACTAGATTCCACAAGTTTAAAATATATGAGTAAAATCCATACCCCTCCCAATGCTCTAGACCACATACAGATAGTGCACTGATTGTGAATTATTGTTTGTGTGTATTGATTTACACCGTAGCTGGTAAAAGGCAGTAAATGCTAAGTCGGGTAGATACCAAAACTTGCAAGCACTTCCCTGATTTGTAAACACCCTGGGGACTTTAGGTGCTCAGAAAACAGCAACTTGGACACCATTTTGTTGATTGCTATTACCAGTGATAATAGCATCTGAGGAACTAGCAATCAAGCAGTCAGGTAATGCAATTGCCCTGGCTAGTACTGTCAATCTAAGGAACACATTCCCTGATAGGTTTGCAAGTCTAGTTTTGGGATTTTTGAATTCTTAAGGGAAGACATTTGATACCAACCCTCAGGCTTTTTCAGCTGTCTTACAAACAACCAAAATGAAGAATTATATGACCCTGATGTTGAGGGTATAGAATAAATAATCAACAATTTAAAGGGTCTGGCAGAAGCAAACTTATCCAAGACAAATGTAAAGTGTACTTTTGTCTCTCTCCCTTCCTTAGCCACTTTAGTATACCCTCTAAAGAGAAATTGCCGTCCAACAACTTAATGCGACAGAAGTTGCCTTCTTTTCGTGTGCTTCTGGGCCCTTTCTTTTCTCTTTTGTTGAATATGGCTCTCTGTGGTATTGAAATTGGATAATGTAGGCACTGCACAAGCTTTCAAGCGTTTAAACCATCTTAATCCAAGTGTTGTTTGTAGTTCATCCTCAAAACAAGATTCCTCAAAATGTTCACAAACTCTTTGGGCATCACTAAATGTGAATAGTTCCAAAGTTGAATAGCCAACTTTCTGCTAAATCCTTCTTTTCTGGTTTAATTCTTGGGTTAGGAATGGAGTACAAATAAAAATTCCCTTTTCTTTTTCCCTGTCAGTTTTGTTATAGCATTCATAAGCAGCAAAAATCAGCATTTTTACAACATTGTTGTTCTAATCTCTTGAGTACACTACACATGATGTGCAGAAATAACGTCATCAACTCGCTGTCAGATGGAGTATTGTGGGGAATTGGTAGGATATAATGGCTCCCATGGTCTGCAGCAGGGAGGGCTGATTAGGGTGGCAATTACGTGCAATTTCACAGGTAGGGAAGCCAAGGAGTTTTTAGGTGAATATATATAAATATATATATATATATATATATATATATATATATATATATATATATATATATATATATATATATATATATATGTATGTATGTATGTATGTATGTATGTAGGTATGTATGTATGTATGTATGTATGTATGTGTGTGTGTATGTATGTATATATATATATATATATATATATATATATATATATATATATATATATATATATATATATATATATATATATATATATATATATATATATTTATATATACATTGCCACTAGTATTCTATGAGATGTGAGTGCGTGTTTTTTTACCACTGATCCATTAAATCCGGGAGCAAAAACCACACTTACAACATCTAATAGAGGAGATGGAAAATATTTATTGCATGAAAAAGTACAAGGCCGGTATAAAAAGAAAGAGAGAGCAATTCGATACAAAATTGAGATTAGTAAAATATCATTGTGGGGAATTGGTAGGATATAATGGCTCCCATGGTCTGCAGCAGGGAGGGCTGATTAGGGTGGCAATTACGTGCAATTTCACAGGTAGGGAAGCCAAGGAGTTTTTAGGTGAATATATATAAATATATATATATATATATATATATATATATATATATATATATATATATATATGTATGTATGTATGTATGTATGTATGTAGGTATGTATGTATGTATGTATGTATGTATGTATGTGTGTATGTATGTATGTATATATATATATATATATATATATATATATATATATATATATATATATATATATATATATATATATATATATATATATATATTTATATATACATTGCCACTAGTATTCTATGAGATGTGAGTGCGTGTTTTTTTACCACTGATCCATTAAATCCGGGAGCAAAAACCACACTTACAACATCTAATAGAGGAGATGGAAAATATTTATTGCATGAAAAAGTACAAGGCCGGTATAAAAAGAAAGAGAGAGCAATTCGATACAAAATCGAGATTAGTAAAATATCATTGCGTACAAGATACTAAGTTAATCCTTTATTAGGAATACGTATTATACGTATACATTCTGTATACCACTCATTCTCACTTAAGTGGTCCAATTACCAATTTTGCGTGTCTTACCTCCCTAACCACCATGAAACATATGCACAGGCGGTGTTACTATGTGTGAGTTGAAGGGTAGGGGTAAGGCCTAGGAAATGAAGCGATAAAATTTTGGAATTTACTTCTTTTTTTAATTTTTCAAGATTTTTTTCATATTAAAATGTAACACACGTGACGTGTCCCCGAAAAATTCTAAAATTTCAGCTAAGTCGAAAACACTGAAAAAGTACAAACCTGTGCAACATTCATGGCTCATTTGATTTGGAATATATTCTAGTTTGACACATGGGTAACGAAAATTGGCCACACATCTTAAATATGTTTTTGGCCAGCCATGAAGATCGTGGTATCAGTTCTCGTTAGTTGGTTACAGCGCTCCTTAGGAGCTCCCTAGGGGTACTCAGATGAATTTTTAAAATATCAAAAAAAGCATTAAAATTACCTCCTAGGTATTCTTTATCCATATGATGCATGAAAATGACCTTAAAAAATTTTTTGAAATTTCTTTTTTGGTCACTAGGGTATAAAGTGGGTGCGTATCGATAGCATGGTAACAAACTTAACGGGCTCTGGCCCGAGTTACAGAAAAGGTAGAGAAATACTATTTCTGGGCCATGTAGCCTCTAGGGTACAGTATCGATAGCAACTAAAACCAATGTCAAGGGATCAATCATTTCTGAGTAATCTGAGTGAAACTATCAAAAACCTGATCGTAGGTTACACGCTCCCAAACTCCGAAAAAATGACTTCTCCCCACAAATCTGACCATAACTGACGATGCAAGTACATCCGGGTCCTATAACTTCGCACCTGCGCAGAAAAGCGACCCCAAGCCACGCTGCAATTGTTTACCGGAGCTACAAGAGGTAAATATGTCTAAAATCACTTCTTAAACTTCATGAAATTTTCTCAAATTTGGCCAAAATGTAGACTTAGGTATATAGACTTGGGGGATATAGTTGCCATATGTCATTTTTACGTGTTTTTTGAGTTTCAGATGATAGTTTAGTTACGTAGAGTCAAAATGAAAGTGTTTTGGGGCTTGTTTGAACCTGTTTTCTCGTGTATAGGTGTCGCTCTAAGCAGCTATTATGTTTGTTACAAATTTTGTCTCACTTTTACCTTGGTTTACTTTTCAGTCCACCACGTCGCAAAGATTGCCAGGGAAGAGTCAAAACTTTTACAATCGGAAGGGAACAGCATAGGGCGACAAGGAAACCAAGTGGAACGGCTATTGGTTGGTATTTTTATATTTTTATTCACCTCCAAAGTTGACAATAGAAATTGACTTTCAAAAAAAAATTTTTTCAGGTTTGGCCGTCGGGTTCATATTTATTGTATACTTATGAAACATGTTAGTGTTTTATTTAGCAGAGAACTATATTGTAATCATTTTAGAACTTTTTCAGGCAGTATTTAGTGCTTCCTTTGTAATTTTTATGGTCTTTAAAGTTCTGTTACGTATGTTTCGAAATATCACTTATGTTTACTTATGTTTTGTTTGTTGATTTTTCAGTCCAGCCATGTATTCCCTTCGTCCCCGGGCACTACCAATGACAAATGCTGAACGCCAGGCCAAGTGGCGAGCAAAGAAGATGGCCAAGGATGGTGAAACCTTCAGAAAGAAAGAGGCAGAGAGGATTAGGGGGTATTACACAAAGGTAGAGGATATGACGGTGGCCCAGAGGACAGTCTTCAGGAGAAATACAAGACATCGAGTGCAACTTCATAGAGCAAGAAAAAGGGCAGCAGCAGCAGCCGGGCAAACCTCCGACGAGGATGACGATGATGATGATGAGCTTGGGGACTCTGGTGAAGATGATGATGATGATGGCGACGACGGTGGTGATGAGGTGGAGGTATACAGCTCAGAGGAGGAGGATGGTGAACCCACAGTGGTTTTTAGCAGAAGGCGCAGCGGTACTCAAGGTATGTATCAATTGATGTCTAGAGTGAATTATAGAACATTTGTACATGTCTGTCACTCTGCTTTTGTTCCAGCTTGTATACATTTGAAAATGTTTGATGGATGTTTATACTCACCTGAAAAATCCTTGCTAAGTCTTATTTCTTCAGTAATATTATTGCCCTTAAGTTTTGATTGAATTCTTTCAACTGGAGATGTTGAACAATGAAATATATATATATATAATGATATATACTTACCCGAGTTAATTTGACTGACCAGTACTATTTAAATGAAAAACTTTCAAGGCAAATGCACTTACCTTTTTCTTTATTTTACAGAGCTGAAGGTGAAGTGGGGTTCACCCTCAAAGAAGTCAAGTAATTTGGCCAAGAAACGAAGACAGGCCAAGGCTGTCTCAAGCCTGACCAGGCAGGTCACCAAGAAAGATAAATCACTGAAAAGGATGAGAGCACTGAAAAGGAAATATCAGAGGAAGTGTGCACGACTTGAAAAGCAAGCAAAGGAATCTCAGGTCCAAGCAGTTCCTACACTACTTCCTACACCACCTGTTCCGAGCACACCTCAGCCGAGTTGTTCAACAGCCTCCTCCGGTGTTGTAGGTGCTTAGGAAGAAGTGGTTGAGCCTGGACAAACCACTCCAGCTGGAAGCATCTCCCCCAGAAAAGAGACTGTCAACTGTATCAAAGAAGCTGGTCTGACTCCAGAGCAGGTACCCATATCAATTCGTCGGGAGCTGGAGTTCGGGAAAGTGCTCCAGAGTGAACTGAAGGAGGCGGCTCTGAAGAGCCCGGAGCATATGAGGGTAGTCACTTCCCTCCTCAAGGGTGAGCATGTTAAGAAATACAGGAAGAAATCAAGTCTCAAAAAAAAGATGTCTTTATCAAAAAGGGCCATACAAAAAGCAAAACAGAAGTGCCTGACAGTAGAAAAGAAGAGGAGGCTTGTGAGTGTTCACAGCAAAATTCAAGAGGACGTGGAAACATTTCTATGCAGAGACGACAACTCAAGAGCAAACCCTGGAAAGCAGGACTGCCTCACTGTTGATGGCCAGAAGCTGCAAACAAGAGTTCTGACTGACTACATGTACATTCTGCATGAAAAGTTCATGTCTGAAAATATTCAATCTAAAGTCAGCAGAGCTACATTCTACAGACTTCGACCAAAGCATGTGAGATTTTCAAACTTCCTAAAAAACAAGAACTGCCTGTGTCAGATACACCAGAACACTGCCCTTATACGTGTATTTCTCTCTCTATAATAATGTGTATACACATATACTTCCTGTACTAGGTAATTCTAAATGCTCCTATCAACAACCTCTTCGTGTCCATTATTAAACTCTGCAAATGTCTTACACATTAGTATATACCTTATTCTTTCTTCAACAAGATCTTCAAAGTAAAATGTGTTAACATTTGAAAGCTTACCTTCAAGCAATATGTCTTATTTTGTTGCATGTTATTTGAATAAGTATGTTTTTGTAATACGATTACAGTCAATAAAAGTGCATACATATAAAGCAAAACAAAATTCAAAAGTACACAGACAAATTATACTATGGCAAAATGTAAATGCTCTGTTACTTTATTCCATTTAAAAGCATTAAAAGCAAAACTATACTCCAAGACGTCAAATTGATATAAACCTAAAATTTCCTCAGACATCAACAGTCACGAAATGGAAAAGCAAACTACACACTGTCGAAAAATTTATAAATACTTCCTGACTGTCGATTAGCCTACATCCTTAGTCTTTAAGTACAGTGATTCCTGCTTACACAGATAAAATAGCATTCAAATTAACCATGATATGCAAATAAACATGCCCCTCACAATGCCCCTCTAAACCCATAAAGACACACTTTCTATAATTACCACACTTATCAAACATATGGACAGGACATTACATGTATGCTTAAAGTCATATAATTCAGAAAACACTCCTAGCTAGTTACACAGATAATAGCATATATCTAGCTGTAGTTTAATTCAATCTATTTACACACTTTCAGGAAGTGCACCAATCTATAGCTGCGTGAACCACTGGCCTGGGTCGACTCTCTTCCTATAGCAGGAATTGATAAATTGTTTATTTTCCAATCCTGCCTATTACTTCTGAAGACAGGGTTAAAACATTTGGCCTGCCATTAGAAGTAAAATGGACCAAGTACAATCATAAATACACTCACTGAAAACGTAATTAAGTAGCTGGGATACAGTTTACATGCACAAATTCTAAGCTGCGTGGAATAACCGCACTCGTCCACATCTCAAATTAATCACATGTATAGCACTGACACTATACATCTGTGTACACCACTGGGGTCATGCTAGAAATATTGTTAAGAGCCAGTTGATGACGGTAGAGGATCCTTAGATAAACACCATCCAACCCTAAGTCACTGGCACCCTTTTGACATGCCTCAAATAATACTTAAACAATATATGTTTGACAGAGGTGAGAGTAACACTTGCTTAAATGTTTGTGTTGTAAAATATTAAAATTTGGCCGCTAAGTATTTACGTATTCAATGCATAAACTAAAGCAACTTCATGGTTTTTCGTAGATCCATTCGGAACAAGGCAATTTCGTGACATATTTCTGAATAAAGCATATTTTGCTTGTATTTGCAAAAGAACTACTCAATAGAGTTAAACTGACAACTCTGTAGCATCAGATAGGGATGGATTCGGTTGACTGACGCCACTATGGTTTGTAGCCACATTTCTTTCACCATTGGGAACAATTCTCTTGAACAGTACCAGATAAGGAATTACATATGCCACTAGTATACCACATACACAACCAGCAGTTACCCTTAATCCATAAGCTGGATACACATAGCCTAGAAAAATAGGTCCTGTAAGTCTTCCAATCCCACTCAAGACGAATGCTGCAGTAATACCCACAGTCTGAAACAAATATGTACATTGCATGACAAAGGATTTTGAGAAATGACATTTTTTTCTTGGAATATGCACAATTACAGTGAAATGGTATGAAAGTCCTATAAGCATGTAATCTGATGTCATTCTAAGGGAGATACTTTTCCTTTCCTTTCCTCAAGCAAGACGCAGGTAGACACGGGGATGTGTACACTACAATTTAAAAAAGAACAGTTTGAATCGAGTATCGAATTACCCGTTTCTCTCTAGTATATCTTATATCAAGCTTACCTTGGAATGTGGTCCATATATTTTGGATATCAGTCCAAACAAAGTGCCTTGCCCTTGACTGAAGCCAATAGCCAAAACTACACAACCTGGAACAAATAAGAATGTATGTGTGCAGCTTTATTGACTGTGGTCATCCACAAAAGCATACCTTATTAAATCTAGATAGTCAAATTATAACCATATATAACAAAGAATAAACAAAATCTGGCAAGAGAATATAGATATTAAGTTTATAAAGGGAAAAAAAGAAATTAGAGTACATAGAATTATTGAAAACAATCTGAATGCTAGTGATCAATTACAAACATAGTTGTTCGTAAGAGAGTTATCAGATACATCATTGAGATGTGTAGGAGAAATAGATTAGCAGAGGTCTGGGTGACCCGCCATCTATTGGTGTGACAAGCAAATATCTATTGGTACCAGGATAATCCTACGCTGCCCGCATGAGAAATAAACAAGTCCATAGATCTGATTCAACTCTTCTTATTTCCAGTATATTCCTCCGACCACATATCTGTACATCAGACTAATATGCGCCCACTAATTATCCATAATTTCGCTATATCATTTATATCAACACTCTCCATGCTCTTCCCCGCAAGGTATACTAGCTTAGGTTCTGAACATACAAAGACCTGACATTTTTAGATATTTCACCTATTTGTAATAACTGAGTGCTTTTTAAAGAGCGGACTGAACACTGCATAATGAGATGCACGGGATTTTCTTCACTATCTGAGTCACATTCACATTCCAATAGGTTATCTCTTCTTATATCTCAAGCCCTTTGACTTTAGATTACTGGCATTGCAAACAAGTTTTCCCATATCTTCACAGTGACTACTAGGTACATCTGGGACTATGTCGGAAGTATACCACCAGATGAGATTTCTCGGATTCTCAACTGTCTCAACCCAAAATTCGTCTATCATTTTCCAACCAGCTTCACATTCCAATGTTTTCCATTTGTCTCTTGAAAGGCTCGAAAGTCTATGCAGAAAATTTATAGTGTATCATATAGGGCAACATTTATTCTCATTTATAAGATTTATATAACATTACCAAGTTTAAGCTTTTGGATTTGATCCGAACTATAACAGCCAAGTCAAATTATGACACATTATCACTGTAGCAGATTATAGTTCCAGGGATAAATTGGTATCAAGTCCTCTCTCTCTCTCTCTCTCTCTCTCTCTCTCTCTCTCTCTCTCTCTCTCTCTCTCGTAAGATTAACAAAGTGAGCTCATGCAAATCTGGAACTATTAGGGTTTTACACTAGACGGCTTTGAATTTGCGAATGAAATTTTGAAATTCTGATTTCCAAGATGTTAGTGCATGGTGCAGCTAATCAGTATGGCATGCCAAAATGATATTTATTCAACTCACAAAATATCATGCAACTTTCAAAATATCGTTCAACTTTTTAAAATATATCATGCAACTCTCAAAATAACATGCAACTCAGGAAGGGTGTATACTTTTTGGGAACATGTATAATGAACTCAGAAAGGTTATGGGTGTTGTGACCAGGTCATGCACTTGTAGTGGCGAAGGTCGCTGGTAAAGGGGAAAACCTACTGATCTGATAGTCATTTTGTGTTAACCATTATGCTGCTGCTGACTAATTTAGCCAATATAAACTAATTCAAAAAACCTGAAAAATGACTAGAATCCTAGCACATGAGTACTCATCTCAGAGTGCTGGTCGGTATCTGTATAGGTCAAATTCAGTGAGCTGTCCGAGGGGGTGTTACACAGGAAGTGACAGTCTTATAGATTTACACTCGTTGGAGAAGGATGAGTATTAAAGCAGTTTTATTGAAATGACTACCAGAAAGTGTGATATTTAGGTAAGGAAGTATATAGTACACAGGCTTACAGTTTA